>WTSP01012176.1:0-17703 GCA_025331215.1 Actenoides lindsayi
CTGTGATTCTGTGATTCTGTGATTCTGTGATTCTGTGATTCTGTGATTCTGTGATTCTGTGATTCTGTGATTCTGTGTGTGTTTGGTTTTTTCCCCTCCATAAGCTTCTCCCAGATATATTGTAGGATTTGCTTTTCTTCCATAATTTGTTTTATTACTTGAAATTCTGTAAAGAAAGTCTATCAGATTCATTTTGATTTTTAAACTCTTTCTGTAATTGTTGTACATTGTATAAAATCAAAAAGAGAAAAAAACTCCAAAAAGCAACAGAAAATCCTCTTACATCAGCCTGGCTCACCTCGCTTAACTTCTAAACCTCAAGTGTGTTACTATCAAGAAAAGTATTTTTTAAAGTTGTAAATTGACTTCTGATGTTATCACTTGGCTAAATTCCCATGCTGATATCACTGTATGAAAATCAATTAATCTGTGTCATCTTGGATTCCTTTGTAATTTACTTTCTAAGATTAGATATTGCTTCTATAATGTCTAATCCCAAAATTGTTTTAATGATTCTTTACTTATCTATTTGTAACAGGGGTAAATTTTGTCAAATGGTTTACTATCTCTCAGATGAAAAAATGTATGTTGGTTGGGGTTTTTTTTCCCTTTTAAAAGAACATGTGAAGGCAAATAGCAAAGGCCCCTGACAGATGTACATAAAAAAAAAAAAAAAAAAAAAGACTTGAAGAAGTAATTCAGAAGTTGTCTTGAAATCCATAGATTGATCTGCTATTTTCTGAAATACTTAATATCTGTTTATACCTGAAGGAAATCTAGTAATTCATCAAGACAAAGTAGCATGAAAGGATGTGAGATACTTGGAGGTAGTATGAGAGATGCAAAAGATTATTTCAGTACAGAGAAAAACTCAAAGTGAGAGAGGATTAAATGAACCTTTAAGACAGAGTTTATATCTTTCTGTAACTGCTGAGCTCACTTGAACCTGTAAAACACGGCTCTGTTTTAAGTGCAGGTTAAATCACACTATTCTTAGGAGCTGGAACAGTACTCCTTGCTGCACAGGGGTATTATGAATCATTACTAGCAGGAAGATTTACATACACAGTCAGGTCCTCAGGGAAAAATGTTATACAGATTGAGAATACCAAATGGACTCTTTGGATTTGTTTTTAGCTATTTCAATGAAACATGTGAGCACTTGCAAATTTCTCTTGAGTATTGCAATGGTTTTGCCAGGAAGAAAAAAAAAAAAAAAAAGAAAAGAAAAGAAAAGATGAAAAGATGAAAAATAAAATGTCTGTTTTCAACATAGTTACTATTTCTTTTGAAATCGACTTCTGAAGAAATTATCCTCCAATTCAAAACAAAACAAGATACAGAAACAACATACTGCATTTCAATAAAAAATTTTATTTGAACCAGAAATAAATGTCTCTTTTTCTTGTTGCCATTACAATAAGGAAAAAAAAAAAAGTTCATCTTGTCCCAGATATTTTCATTCTTCTAGTTAGCCAGGGAATTGGCAAAATAAATAACTGTACAGCTGTAATGTGGGCCCCTGTCTCATGGTTTACCTTAACTCCTGGAGTTTTTCTGCTTCGTATGGTGAAATACATGGGAGAAGGAATAGTAAAGATACACTGTGTTTTTTCATCTCCTGGCTATTTGTGACTAAGTTAATCACGAGATGAAAACTTCACAATAACTATGTCCAGGAAAGGTGACCCAGAGAAAAGCCAACTTGAATCAGAGGCCTAATTATTATCTAAAATTGAAATGTAAGCAGGTTTCTAAAAGGTCTTGTCAGTTGAGATAAAACATATAGCTTTGATTCAGAAGAAGATAAGACAGCAATTCAGGGAGCTACAGAGCCATGGAATGATATGATCTGAGCACTGACAACAGAGAATTATTTTAGTGACAGTTGCTGGATGAAGTTGAGGGGTGCAATAACAGAAACAAAAGGTTATTAAGTAAGTGGCTGCAGTAGTCAAGGTAAAAAAAAATAAAAATGACATGCCCAGCAATTTACCTGTCATACTGAAGCATTGTATTTACCCATAAAAGAGAAAGAAGAAAATAAAAAGAAAAGAAAAAGGTTTATGTGTGGGAAGAAAATCATAACCTAATCACTCATAGGTACTTTCATCCTGTATGTGTCTGTTTAATTACAGATAAAAACTTTAGAACTGGTACAATACTGGTCAGTCTTATAAAAAGCTTTTTATTCAGTTCTTGGTGAACTATTTCTAGAAGACTGAATCTATGAGAATTAATGATTCTTGAAAAAAATGTTTTGTATCTCATCTGATAGACAGAAAATCTATTCTAATGAGGAACTTGCATCCAGATAATCTTCTGTCACAGCTACTAGAGCATTGCCTTAAATTCTCCCCTAGTAATACTCCTGTTATTCCTCAGCACTCTTCAGGCAACTAACCAGAAGGATAGACAGAATAACCTTCATAACTGATGGTGAATCCTTTTCATAAATAACACTTCTTGAAAGTAAAGTCCCCTTCCACAATAAGAAAACTGTAAACCAAATACAAAAGTTAATTCAGCTATATGAGACAGTGCTTTCTGTAACAGCTAACCTACAGTGCCTCTCTAATTAGTAGCATTTGATAATGATATTATGCAACTTTTCCCAAAAGAATGAACTTTGACCTAAGACTATGGTAACTTAGAGACATATGAAACTGAGGGATTGGGTCAGCCCAGAAAATGCTTGATCTCCTGGGGACATAGTATTAACTAAGCTCATAGATGTCTAAAGACCTTCAAGGGTTTCAGGGTTCAGGTTCCTTCAATAATTTTCTACAGAGTCATTTTAGAATAGTTTTAGTCAGGAAAAGTAAAAAGAAGTGTTAATATTAAAGCATATGTTACTGATATTATAAGCATTGTTTCTACAGCATTGACCAGCAAAAGACTTACAGGTATGAAGGAATCCTAAATCACCTTTCAATAAAGCACCAGCTCTTAAATGCTTTCTTGTAGCCAGGTCTACATTCAGGAAGTTTGACTTTTCAATAAATATTTTACTTTTTCTTGAATATGCACCAACAGTACCTACTCATATTTCATTTGCTTTTTGGAAAGGAGCCAAGATCCTCTACTTCATCTTATACAAAGCCTTTCACACTTTATGAGGTTTTTTCAGGGAAGCAATGTTTTTTTCTCTATTCACCCCATGTTGGTCCAATACTCAATGCAATTCTCAACCTCCTCCTGTAGGTCATATTTCTCCCAAAAGAGAGTTCTTGGACCATTGACTTCTTGTGTCAGGCCAAAGCTCTTCCTGTGCTGTAGAAAAGAAGACATGTACCTTCAGGCTTGATATTTATCATGAGCCCTAAACTCTCAACACCTTTTTTCCTGTCTTCATCCTTTACCTATTTTATCTTCATTGTTGTTGCCTCTTATTGAGGTGACATAATACTATTATTATATTTCCTATTATCCCTATTATTGATTTTTTAATAATGCATTACTAGCATTATATTTCTTTATAGTAAGGTCTGCTCTGCCACATAGAGAAAATCCAACAAGATATAACACTGGTCCCAGCATGAAAGAACCAAAAGTTTCTCAGGAAGAAGAATAACCCAGTGACAATATCAGGAGGCTGCTAACCATATGCTTCTTGTTGAATACAAAAGGATTGGTAGAAAACTGTGCAGACCATTCGAGAAGGTGAAAATGATGTCCTTGAAGATCATAAACAACAGCTACACTTGTGAAGTGGTATCGTAGACACCCATCTTTTACAGAATTTGAAGCCAGTGGTGGTACCCCGCTATGTAAATACAGGTATCCTTCTCTGTATCCTCCAAAGAGGCACATCCAAACACAATTCCTTGTCCCACCCTAGTCACAGAAGGCATCAGTAATCTCAGGAGCTCATGTTCTATTTTCTAGTTTGGGCAAGTATATCACTTTGCCATACATGTTTTTTGGGTGTATGGGCCAAGTTATTGAGGCCTCTGAATGCTGTTGAAATCCAGAACAAGGATGGGTTAAGCAGTATACATTTCAGTGTGATCAGAAAAGTAACAGACAGGAACATAAATAAAGCTTTCAGATGTGAGTTCTTGTCTATAAATATTGTCAAGGACCATGATACAAAATCCTCTTTCTGCATGACATGTTTGAAAGGGCAGGGTGAGGTTTTTTAAGAAGGTCATTGCAGGACAATTTAGTTTGTGAACTAATCTTCCTTCAGGAAGCTTTGAACTGAATACATAGCAGGTGTGGTTATTTCAATGGAACAGATCAAATTTAGCCTGATCTACATGTCCTTAACTATATAATGGGACCTTTCCACCCAGTGCACAACCTACTGATCTGTTCCTACAGCATTACTAGCTAATGCAGACGAATTCTCTACTGCCACATTCTCTACAGCAGGACTATGACTAAGGAGTAATTCAGCTAAGAAAATTCTGGGTTCTTGTTATATCAATTTAATTATTATTTCTATTTTTTTCTGTAAATACATATACACAGAACAATCAGTTTTATTTTTTATTTCTTATTCCTTTTAGTTTTCCTCTTCTGTTGCAACACTTATGAAAGCAGAAAAAAATTGGGATTGTCAATGTGATAGTAAATCCCTCTGAAAAAAAATTGTTCATACCAGTACATGGATTTTGTCTTGACATCTCACTGTCCCATTATTCACACAGTTGATACTTGGGCATCCTTTTTAAAAATCTTTTTCCTCCTTTCTTTCTTTTCCCTGCTTTCTCATACTTTTCTCTTTTCATCATTACTAAAGCTAATGCTGTGTATGCTGTTGTAGGAAAAGTATAATTCTTATAAAATAACAATATAAAAAATGAAAGCATTATTTGCAAGAAGTTTCATATTAAGAATTGAAACATTCCCTGCCTGGGTACTGCAGTTGTAACCACCAAATTCAGTACTTAACAGAGAACTTTAATGCCACAAACGTAATTAAAAAAATATTTAGTGAATGTACTATGATTGAAATCAACAGTCACTCAGGGAAAATGTTTACTAATACAAGAATAGAATAAGAAACTATATGCTTTCTTTTTAGTAATACTTTTATTTTATAGAATTCTATAGTCTAGAATCCTTTATGACACTTTATAAAATTTATAACCTTTAATACACTTCCTAGGTTTTTACCACTAACTACTTCATTCAAAAAAAAAAACCAGCTGTGACCTGAGAATACTTTTGACTGGAACATATGCAATCCATTAAGATACACTATAAGATGCAGTGATAAATCAGTGTCAACAAAACTATTTTTAACTAACTTGTCCAGCAGAACAGCTCAAAACTATTTTAGAACAAAAGGGATAGTTGTTAGAAACTCGCCCTCATCTAACCTGATATATGAAGTTCTAAGGCAGGAAGATGTTCATGTACAGCACTGAAAATGAAGCAGGACAAAAGTCTGGTAGTCCTGTGCCACAGATAAGAACCCTTTGTAAGGGTTTCAAATATCATAATATGAAGGAAAGTACAAATGGCCCAGCCATGCCACAGAACTTTAAGACTGCAAAGCTATTCTTGGTGTGCAGTGGGTGTCAGCTTAAAAAGTCTTGTAACCACAGTAATGGGTTTCAGACAGTGAGCGTAATCTGTGAATTAATGTGTAATTTCTAGATCTGGGGGTGTTTATTTTAATTTGCTCAGGAAATCAGTTTCTAGTGATTACATGAAGGACAGTGACAGTTGTTCCTGAGATATAATGTATTCAGATACAATTTCAGAGGACCATGTTGAAATTCTTGACTTCAGGCCAAGCAAAAAGGTAATTTAGATGAGCAAATAACAGGGTATTTAAAGAAATTGAACAGCTCAAAAGAAAAAAAAAAAAAAATCATTAATATATGCACTACCTAACAACAACTGTGCTAATTTAGAATTAAAGGTGAATTTTATAACATCTTCTCAAAGTTTAACACTAATTTATTACTCATCAAGCACTTCTGAAATACCACAAAGTCAGCTTGCAGATTTGATGCCATTTCCTGAGGTGCTGGTCCAAGCCTATTTTGTGGTGTCATCAGCATATAAATGGCAACTGGTATCCAGACTGAAACCACTTCTGCTACTGTCACTGCTGTAAAATGTATGTGTGTGGAGGAGGAAGAAGAAGGACAACAGCCCCAAACCAAGCCCTAAAGAAGTTACTTTTAGATGACTTATGGTTTCCTATTTGTATGATAAATCAGCAGAAGTTCATTTGATACTGTAATTGACAATCTACTTTTTAGCAATTCTTCCAATCACCGAACATCCATTATTATGTGGTGTAGAACAATTAGGGTCCAAAACACATTTTTGGAAAACCTGCATGGATCATTCCAGTATTCATGCAGAACTAATAAGAGATGGATTCTTAAAAACTTAAATGAAGACCAATGAACTTTTTTATAAATGCCCAAGTCTTGACTTTTACTCACTCTCCTGGCTTATGTTTAGCTTGAATAATGCTAGGCTTAAAACCCTACCATTTCCTCCAAGGTCATAACCTGTAATACTGGGCTCTGTGAGCCCATGCAAGTTAAAGACTTGCCAGTAGTGAACAGAATAGCTTGTGTAACTCAAGAATGGAACTGCTGGAGAAAGGCATTGAGAGATAGAGGGCTGTATAGCAGCTGGTTCTTAAGGATATGCATCTGACGAGGAAGAAAATAAAATATACCAGATGGCAGTGGAGGGTCCACAACAAGATAGACAGAAAATGAATTTTGGTGAGATGAAGGCTTATCATTGCTCAGTTCTCCCTATGACTGAAATAGAATCACCATTTGTTTTCAGACAAATTCAAGATGTATAAATCAGCTTTTAGGCAATCCATAACTCTTTATAGGAAACACTCGTTACTGCAGACCCACATTTATTTCCCACTATAGCTGATACATATTAGGTATCAGGCTCTGCAAAATAAGGCCTATGACTCTATTTAAAAGGAATATGCAGGTGTATCTGCATCTTCTTCATCTTTGTCTTGATGATAGCTCTCCAAAACAGTATCCGGGATCTGAACTCAGTTTCCTTATGTCTTGTCTTCTGCAGGGCATGGAGCATCACTGTGCTGAATCACAAAGCACACTGCAATCCACACAGCAAGACACACCTCTGACAAACACACATAAGGAAGTAAGTAGCTTTGAGTTTCAAGTTCAAAAAAAAGATCTTTCTAAACTTGAATATAAGCATAAGCATAAAACAAATTGAGAGAAAACCAATTAATAGAAACAGAGGGCAAAAATAACCCCTAAGCTAGTACCTACTTTTTAGATGGGGATGATGAGACAGCAATTTTGCTGTTGATTTTTAGTCTATATGTTGTAAAAAGTAATATTTGGGAGTAATGTTTGGCACTTCACATGTAAATCATTTTGAGTGTAGTTGAACACATAAGGATGAAATCCTGCCTGAATCCAACCACTAGCAAAGCTCCCTTTTTGCTGCGGAGAAACTACATTTCAACTTGGATGTAAAATTATTCCTTAATTATCCATAATTTTACTTGGTAATTGAGCCCCGTGTTTCTAAATGAATTTAGCATGTTTTCAATTAACACCTTTTCAGTTATGAAAAAACTCTGACAGTTGAATAATCAGCAGTTTTATTCTTTATTTTTTGCAACGAAAGCAGACCTTTGAAGAGTAAGTGTTATGTTTTTCAGACAGTTAAAGATACAGAGATTTCATTTTACTGGCAGCAATTAACTTTTTAAATGAAGAAATGACAGTAGTTTAGAGGTAATCCAACAATGTTTCTTCCTCTTAACTCTTAATCTCCTAAAAGGTGTGCACTTATGAAAAAAATGTCAAAAATGTGCTTGGAAAAATATAATCAGAGCTCTAAGGCAGTGGGATCAATTAAATGTTGTTCTGGTTTGTAATACATCAGATAAATCCATGCTAAATGCTTTTGGGTCAAAACATTTAAACTACTGACAGCATTTCTTGTAGTTATTATTGTTCTAATTCTTTTTTAAAGAGAACCTAGCTCAGTAAAATATATAGTAGAAGAGCCACATCCATATGGTTGGTTTTTTTTGAAGACACTTTGTAAAGAACAATATACTCAACAGTGCAAGCTGCTTTATGGGTTTTAGAAATGTTTTAATTTAAAGAAACGTCATATAACTCAATGATAGTTCCAAATGTGGTAGATAAGCAAATGAATTAAGGTTTAGATCTGCATATTTTGTGTATTTACTTCAACTTTTGAAATATCAACTAGAAGTCCTAATCTTATTAACCCTTTCAGAGTGCAAAATGTGCAGGTTTTGAATTTTTCCTCTGTGATTTTAATCATTCTATCCTTGAATATATATAGTGAAAACCAATCTAAATCATCTTCTAATCAGACAAATGCACTAAATGAAGCTTTTAGAAATCCCACAAACATCAATAAGACTTATTTTGGTATATGAGATATCCCCAGACCATCCCTGGAGTCAGGTTGCCCCTGCAGAATATATACTACTGTGAGGCTGGACTGAACTTGTGTGCAGAGGCAGAGCTGCTGTTGGCAACAGGGTTTGGGGTTCTGTGATCATGGGATCCTATTTGCAGGTCAGCATCTGCTTGGGAGAGGTTGAATCCACCTCTCTAAGCAGGGCAAAGCTGTTTTTCCTGATAAGGTGTCTGGCCTCATTAGGAGGACTTTGAAGTAAGAATAACAGGGGAGGGAGACAGCAACTGGAACTCCCGTGAGAAAGTGGCAGACAGCATCATAGAATCATAGAACAGCCCAAATTGAAAGGGAGCTTGAAAGATCATCTGGTCCAACATTTTGTGGAAAAGGGAACCTAGACAAAACTATCTAGCACCCTGTTCAGTTGTGTCTTGAAAATATGAAATGATTAATACATTACAATGTCCCTGGGAATAATGTTCTAGTGAATGATTCTTCTTACTGTAAAATAAATTCTTTCTTATATCAAAATAAACAAAGGGCATGGGGTAATGTGAAGGGATCGCTAAGCAAAGGACATGAAGTGATATGGCAGGAATGGATCAGAAAACCAAGAACATAGGGCTTAAGTGAGCTCACCTCCAGTATTTGCATTGTCAGCAAGGAAGTGTCTACAAGGAACCATTATGGAGGAATTTACCATGCCCTCTCCAGCAAGTGTGCTTCTTTAAAGTACCTGTACACCAATGAACACAAAGCACACAATACAGACAACGAAATAAGAGATCTGTGTGCAGCGGCAAGGCAATGATCTTACTGGGGTCATGGAGATGTAGTGGGGTGGCTGCCATGAATGGAGTGTTGCAATGAAGGAATACAGGCTCATTAGGAAGGACAGGAAGGGAAGGTGAGAATGAGGAATTGTCTTTTATGTGACCGAGCAGCTGGAATACATGGAACTCTGGGGATGGATGAGAAGCCAACAGCTTATAGGTGAGGATTAAAGAGAAGACAAGCAAGGGCAACATTATAGTACCCACTAAAAAAGATCTGACCAGAAAAAACAAGTGGATCAGGTCCTCTACAGGCAGATAGGAGCAGCCTCACATTCACAGACCCTCATCTTCATGGGGGACTTCAACCAATCTGATACCCGCTGGAAGAAAAACTGTAGTTCGTAAGCAATCCAGAAAGTTCCTAGAGTCCACCAACGACAACATCCTGTGGTCTACTGGACCCCATACACACCAACAAGGAACAGATTGCTGGATACATGAAAGTCAGAGGCAGCTTTGGCTGCAGTGATCATCTGATGCTGAAGTTCATACTCATGAAGGCAGTCAGGAGGGTGAAAAGGAAGCTCACAATCCTAGACTTCAGGAGAGAAAACATTAGTCTCTTCAAAGACCTGTTTGAAAGAGTACCATGGGATACGGTCCTGGAAAGAAGAAGAGCCCAGGAAAGTTGGTTAATATTCAAGGATCTGAAGTTCAACAATAGGCAATGTAAAGTCCTGCACCTGGGAATGAACAACCCCAGGTGCCACCCTTGCAGAAAAGGACCTGGAGGTTCAGGTGCACCAAGCTGAACATGAGCCATCAATGTGCCCTTGTTGCAAAAATGCCTACTGATATCCCGGACTGCAGTAGGGAAACTACTGCTAGCAAGTTGAGGGAGGTGATCCTTCCCCTCAGCCTGGAGTGCTGTGTACAGTTCTGAGCAACCCGGTAGAAGAGAGACATGGGCATATGGGACAGAGTCATACAAAGGGCCACAAAGATGATCAAGGGACTTTTCTCCTGTAATGAAAGGCTGAGAGACTGTTTAGACAAAGAAAGCTTAGGGGAGTTCTCATCAACGTGTTTAAACATATGAAGGGAATATGGAGAGAAGATGGAACCAGGCTTGTTTTAGTGGTGGGCAGTGCCAGGGCCAGAGGCAGTGGGTACAAATAGAAACACAGGAGGTTCCCTTTGAACATTAGGAAAGACTTTTTTATTGTGACGAAGCACTGACATAAGTGTCCCAGGGAGATTGTGGAGTCTCCTACTTTGAAGTCATTCAAAAACTGTCCGGACAACAGCTGGTCCTGAGCAACAGGCTCTACATGGCCCTGCTGTAGCAGGGACATAGGACCAGATTAACTCCAGAGATCCCTTCCAGCCTCAGCCATACTGTGATTTTGTAGTCTGCATGTATAGCTATAATGACTCATCATAGAAAAACAGGGGATGAAGAAATTTTGAATTCCACCTGTTTCAGAATAATTATTTCAACCAGGTTCTTGCAAGAAATCTCAAAATGAAAAATCAGTTTTCTATTTCTTTGAACCTAAAATGCTCTTTCATTTCAGTTTGCCATCAAAAAAAAAAAAAAAGAAAGCCCTTCCTTTTTTCCCTTGCCTTAAAAACTCCAAGGTTTGTGACTCTGAGAGAGGTTACATTGGCTGAGTATCCTCAGAATGGAAACCATGAGCTTAACACATCTGTGCTCATCAAGTTTTTCCCCAAATAGATATCAGAGATTCTTTAATGATTACCAAAGTTTATTCCCAGTTTTAGGCCTTTTCTATCATAGGTAGCAAGGTACAGGGGTAGAAGCACAGGGGGCTTCTGCTTTTAATTTTCTACATTTAAATTCACATTTGCATTTAATAAATAAATAAATAGTAATGTTCTTCAGGAGTGCACTTTCTTATTTTGAACTTCTGAGTTTATCTGTGAATACAGGTGAAAAAAAAAGAAAATAAATTCTTTTCAGGACACTATATGAGCAGAAATCACTAAAAACTAATTTCTATAAAGGACTTTAACTCACTCTTATAGGGGAAAGATTGGAGTTGAATTACTGTTAGAGGATAAATCCTTCTGTAAGCAACACTATGCTACATCAAGCCACAAATAAGTTATCTTTAGACAAACATGCCAAAGGATACAAGGCAACAAGTTTTATATGATCACAATGTCTGTATCTCTCAGTCCTCTAATAGTGTTGAAATCATCAAACAGCTTTCAAGTACATTGAAAACAATAGATGAGATCTTAAAGAGACAAAACTTCTTCAGATTTCATGAATACTATCCGTAAGAGATTGTAATTACTTCAATCATCACTACCTGATAAAGGAAGAAATGTACAGTATATGTATACATATATGTAATTCTTAATTGTCAAGAAAGAATTGTTCACTGTTTCATTGTTTCTCTCTATGTCTTTTCTAATTTGCATTTCTGACTGTGGCAACAAATATGTCAACTTATTACAAAGGATTTTTGCTATTATTTAAAAAAAGATATAAGGTTTGGACAGAGGAAAAAAAAAAACACCACAGCAGTTCAGAAGTCTGTTTTCCTGTTCCTGTGTAGGAGATGAAAAAGGAGGGAAAGAGAGAAAAAGAAAATGTCTGATGTTTTTAAACTGTGCTTTGCAGATGTACCTCTAAATCACTTAATCTTATTAAGTGCCTTGTTATACTCATTTTTTTCCTCCATAAAAAATCAGTGTCATGGCACCCCTGGTGTAAAATAACTCCAAATCAAAGTCTGACTGCTGAGCTGTGCATGTTGGGCTTTTAGGAACAAAGCAGGGTTCTGTTTTCTTTCCTTCTAAAGGGAAAAGGGATGGAAAATATTAATTTTAACTTCCTTTTACTGTTGGTTACCCCTGAGTTTACAGTGTGCAAGGCACACACAAGCTAAGGCTTCTGAGAGAAACCTAATAGACCTCATCTGCATAGAGGAAGACATTCTTTTTTAATGTTGCAGCATTTGAAGGGAAAAAAATCTCTGTTAATGTAAATCGGGAGAAATTTGCTTTCCTAAAGAAAAAGCCACATTTATTCCATTCCATTTATTTAATCTATTCCGTGAAATTCATGTCTGGAGCTCTCTGCTCTACACGGGAGTAACAGTGCCCACAAAAACTTCTATAATTTCCTTCACAAAAGAGGAGAGTCAAACTAATGTTGAGCCCACCAGTTTTATATATTTCTCTCTTTGGCCTTTAAAATCTTGTATTACAACTGACAGAACAAAATCTGTGTGCAGTGTTTGCTCTTCCTATCTGCCCCAGGATTTTGTGTTGCTGTTTATCAGTGTGGTGTATTAGGTCTTTCCTGAAGAAAAATCAAAGTTCCCAATAGGTGACTAGGTCTCATGGAATGAAGTGCATCAAACATTGCATTAGCTTTGATTCTGTTATAGCTGTTCTGTACATTAGTGTGTTTTATGCAATCCAGTAAAGTGGGTCAGTGCATCTGCAACACACAGAGGACTATTACTGTTGAATCTGAATAGAGGAATGGGTTGGTATTTCAAGATACTAATTTAAAAAAAAAAAAAAAAAAAAAAAAAAAAAGAATTAGTGGGAAAGGGGAATAAACATTCTCCTCCTCCCTTTCTTGATCTGGAGAACCAGAATGGAAAACTGTGAAAGGAGAATTTATGCTGTGGACAAATAATCTACCTTCATTTTCATAAAAATCTTGACGTAAATATGCACAATTTCTTTTTATATCAAAATAGTAAATAGTAAATATTTATCCAGCAGCAACACAATGTTGGACTTACTAAGTGAATTAGTTTTCTGCTCTTCTCCAGGCCAGTCTTTTTCTCAGTAGTTTTACTGCAGGGAAGAGGCAGTAGTACTTTTTTCCACCTCTACTTGTGTATCAGATATCACTGTCTGTTTCTTATAAAGAGAGATGAGGCAATTCACACCTCAAAGCTTTGTACTATTGCATTTAATAAAGATCAAGTTTCAAGGGTTTTCTTCATTGTAATACAAAGAATACCTAAGATTTTGGAGCATAATATTATAATGTGGTCCCAGCTCAGATTCTGTTTTATTTGTATTTACAGTAACTATGAAGGCTATAGCAACCATAGACTCTTTCAGCCTACCACCTGCTGTGTTTCTTTATTTTTTTTTTCAATAAATTTCCTGTCTATAAATACAGTGAGGAGAAATAAAAAGGATCTAGTGCTCCCATCAGTTCTTTAAAGCAAATTCTAACACTTATACATACATATTTATGAATGCTATGCCCTCTCTCACAGCTGTAATGTTCTGCCAAACATTTTAGATTCTTTTGGCTTTTTATAACAGAATGTAACGCAGTGATTAGGTATATTACAATAATAATTATTAATATTAATACAATATCCAAAACTTTTAAAATACTTGGGTTTGGACAGTACCTGTAACCTATTCCAATTGCACTGGAACTTCATTCACTAGTATCTTATTAGTCCAAGCAGAAGAAATAATAAGATTCAGGAGAACATATAGAGTATGGCACGTGTCAGAAAATTACAGGATCAATGTGTGGGCTTAGAAATTATTCAGTGTCTCAGGTTATTAAAATCTTTACATCTTTAGAAGCCTTCCATCTCAGCTGTTACATTCTTCTTGTGAACTTGTATGCATGAGTGGTTTCAATCCTCTGGGCCCTATGTATGCCTATGTACGCATTTGAGAAACCTTGACTACAAAGGACTTTTTATTAATCCATTGCACTTTTATTAATCCATGGTGTGTGGCACCATGCCATAGACAGTAGCATATCTTGCCACTAGCTTTGGTGTTCTTGTGAGTATACTACTACTGTGCTCACAAGAAGTTTTCACTGTTAACTGCTTGAAATTCCAGCATCTTAAGGTTTGGTAAGATTTGGGTCAAACTTTCCAAGAAGAAAATACATATCTACATTGCGTAATGCATCTATAACACACAGTAGCCTTTGGTCCTTAGTAAACCAAGACAGTAATTCACACACACACTGCACAGATCCAGATGCCTTCAGGGCAGATGGTCCACAACTAACATAACACTTGGTCTTGGAGCTGTGTCATGTGTGGTGCCTTCCTCAATTTTATTTTTTTCTTGTGTATGTCTCTGAAATAATGAGAAACCTGTGCTTAGAAACTAACTAGGGAGAGGTTTTTATAGCATGAAACTAAGGATGTGTATTGCTTGCCCTGAGGCATGGAGCATAAAGTTGCGTTGTTAAGTATCAGTACTCTCCAGGTAATGTTGGAGGATGCTATAGGACAGAAAACTACCAAATCAAGTTCAGCTTTCATCCACTCTCTCCACTGAAGGTAATCTCTATAGAAAACGCTCTTTTTAATAACAGATAGATTTTGCATCATGGGGAACTGATTGATAGTACTCCAAAAGAAAGTTTAGAAACTAATTAACATTTTCGCACTGTGAAAGATCAAGGAGTCAGGAATTGGGTCTTAGGAGCCAAATTATTTGACAGGACAGACAGACCTCACAAGTTTTATACAAGCTGGAACATTGATTTTCAGCCAGGTTTATTTGTCAGACTAATACACACTCTTGAATGGATTTTGGATATTCATTCCAATTACACTTCACTGAATTCATGCAAAGAGAGATTGGAAGTACTTGCTCATAATACCTCTCTAGGAGAATTTTTCAGCTTTTCATAATTTTTTCTTTTACCACTTTTCTTTCTTTGCAAATATCTCTGATATCTGTGAATAAGAAGTATGGTATACATGTTAGATTTTATAATAACTATTCCCATGAAATATTTCTGGTTTTGTCTCCTTGGGAAAACAAGTTTTTGTTGCTTCTTTGACTTTAATCCTTACAAATACAACTGTGACCTTCATACTTTAATAATGATATGACAGGACATGACATAAGACATAGTGGAGGGATACGAGGGAAAGGAAGTTTGAGTGCATTTACCAGACAAATGTCTTTCACCAAATCTTTAATCTACTTAACAGTGTTATCAATTAGTGAAGAACATTGATTAGGTAAATCAATAAAGTTCTTGGTTAACAATCCAGATTTCTTCACTGGTTATGCTCAGATGCTGCTGGTATTAAAATGCTACTGATACTTGTTTTTCTTTTAGAATTTGTATATTCTAAATTAAAATATGGGAAAACATGTGTTAGCATTTCTAGTGTTGTATGTGGATATTTTTTCATCCTGACTCATTCAGGTACAGAAAAATGTCTAGTCTCAGTCTTCCTCTTAACCAGCCTTTGGATGTTTTCCTTAATCATATAGATGAATATGTTTCTTAGACTCTAGAATAAGGCCTTGTCTCTTCTAGTGTGTATCTTTTATTTCTGTTTAGTTGTAGTTTAGGAACACCAATACCAAATACAAGTAATAACTTTTTAACTCCATAAACAATAGCAGGTGTTCATCTGTATGTGTGTGGAAATTAAGATAACTGCTAGCTAAATAATTTTATTGTCATCTTTGTGTTATGCAAGATTTCAAATGTTTCATATATAAAATGCAAAAATATTTTTAAATATTACTCTAAAGTTTTCCTGATCGCTATACAACTACTGTGGAGAGTCTTCTCTTTTACTTTTTTTTTCCTCCCACATCTCAAATAGGTGATTTTACACTTTTTTTAATATTCACACACTGAGAAAATATATTTTCAAACTGAAACTATTTTTATTTCCTGCCTTCTGCTCTTATTGGCTGCAATAGGAGTTTTTTCATGTATTTTCTGTCCCCAGCACTGTGTGAAACTGAGTGTAATATCAGATGGAAGTTTCATTAATGTACCATTTTATTGCACATCCTAGCCTGTCAAAGTGAGTAAGTTTTGTCATTCACTTCAGTGAGGCCAAAGCTCCACCTAAATTTATTAATGAAACTGTTAAAACAGGACTCTATCAAACAAGGACCATACCTCATCAAAACTTGATACATTGTTATTCATCATCAGTTTTAAAACCCTATAGTTAGATCCCATCAATATGAAAGAGTAATTTTCCAAGCTGATTTTAATTAATGTTGAGAGTAAGATCATTTGCTAGCTTTGTAATAACATCAAAAAGCAATCAGACTTTCCTGGCAAGATTTAGTGCTTATAAGCCAACAGTGAAGGATCTTGAACATCCTCAGTCTTACAAGTGGCAGGGACGTGCATGTTTCCCTTATTCACAGTCAACAAAACAAGCCTGTTTCACCAGGTGTATTATGTACCTGTTCTCAAGGGGTGTCTTTGGTTCAGGTACAATAGTGTTAATTTTCATCAGGAGTTGGGAGGGGGGTCACAGTCAGGACAGGCAACAGAAACAGGCAATGGGATATTCGATACTGTACTGATGTCAAGAACGGTGTAAAAGGGCAGGGGGTGGGCCAGGCAAAGCTTTTGGTTGGGCATTTGGACTGGTCAGAGCAATGATGTCAACTGTTTCTTGTTTTGTTCTTGTTTGCTCCTTTTGTGCTTTGTTTCTTTGCTGTTATTGTTGTCGTTGTTTGTTACTTCTCCTGTTGCTGTATTAGAATCTACTTAACCCACAGGATTTTGCACTTCTCTCCCTCGTATCCTTCCCATTTGGGGATGGGGTGGCGTTGGGCAGTGAGTGAGTGCTGCGTGGTGCTCAGCTTCTGGCTGGGTCTAAACCATGACAAGGGGTAAAAGTCTTGCTGTGCTGTGTCAGCTCAGAAAGGAACAAAAGTCTTCAAAGGGCTGCCAGTGAAGTAATATGGCCTTTCTTTGTCCCTCAAAATGGAGTATATGAGATCATAATGCGGCATGTTAAATCTAAACTACACACTGCATCTCTGCACTCTAGAAGTGACATATACGTGCCACATGATAGATTGGAAATCTCAGAGAACATTCAAAAATTATTAGAAAGGTTAAAAAATGCAATGACTAATGCGGGTTGTTTTTTTTAAAAAAAGCAATGAAATGGACATTTTTAATAGGTACTTTGAAAATAAAAAAAAACAAACAACGTAGAAATAGCATAGGAAAATTTGCTAAGAAACTTCCCTGTGTTAAAGACAAGGCGATTGCCAGTGCTCATGGATTAATTTGGTTTCCTACATGCAAGCAGACTATCCTAAACTGCAAGACAGGGACAAAAGGGTTTTTTCAGCTGTGCTTCCAAAGCAACTAAATCCCATTATTTCAGTCAGAGCTAAGAATCCAAAAAGTCTTTGAGGATCAGGGCTATAACACATTAAAAGGATTTATCTCCTAAGCTGAAAATAGTTGTAGACAAAACTCTGGGAAGAAAGAAAAATTCATGAAAACTATGAATTACTAGGAAATGTTTAAGAATGATTTATTATGATTTTTCTAATTGCCTACAATTCCCAATTCTTCAGTTACCTAAAACACTTCTATTAAAAATTCTGGGTCAAGAGAGGAAGTGAAGAAGTAGTGAAATGAAGTCTCCCCTTCTCACATTTGCAATAGAAATTAATTACTTCATTTAAATAAATATTCTTTTTTTTTTTTTTTCTTAAAAAAAAAAAAAAAAAAAGGGAGAGTTAGAGCAACCAAACCAAAAAA
>WTSP01012176.1:24709-73825 GCA_025331215.1 Actenoides lindsayi
CTCCACATTTGACCAGATTAAAAAAAACAAATTTTAGGTGCCCCCACCGCTTTAATATTCACCCACCCCCCCCCCCCCCCCCCCAATTTGGATTTTTTCCTTTCCTTTCCTTTTTTGAGAGCTTAGTGTAACCGACCTTAGGTTTTTCCACAAACAGAAAAAGAAGAATGGGGAAACCTCTTTTGAAGGAAGTAAGTATTCCTCCAAGTCAAGGGATTCTTCTATATAATAAATCTTCTTGGGTTCAACGTGATGGGATCACGTCTAACATTTGACAACATGCTGCCTTCAAACCCGAAACCACCAGAGATCTCAAGAGTACTTTATCCTGCAAATCCAGGATCTGCATGATACCATCATTTCTGGTTACATTTCCTAGCTTCAAGCTAGCAGACAAAAATTAAACTTCTTTATACTGACTGGAAGCTGTTTGGTGAAAGTAATTTGGTACAGACTGGACCTTTTTCCACATAGACCTTCTTATGATATATCAAAGACTATTTACTTCTGACAAAATCCATCCAATTTCAGGACAACTTACTAATTATCTCCTATATGATTCCTCTCTTGTAGTGACCAATATATTTGGCATGAAGTAACATCATATCTGAGAAGGTGTGACAAGTCATTTTTGCTTGGGTTATTATAAGACAGTTTTCACTGAGCCAGTTCTGAGAATGCCTAAGGGAAGCCCCCCAAAACCTGCACATTTTCTTCTTCAAAACCTTAAGCAGTGGCATTTTCCTGAGTGTCTATCAAAGGAGATCTTGGAAGCCTGGATGGTTGGCTAATGTTCGGTGCTCGCAGAAGGCTAATATTTTAAAAATAAATTCCAGCTGTCAAATTTCGAGGCAGCCTGATGGGGAGGCATTTTGATCGCTCAAGGAGCCCTTGTGCAAGGACTGAAAGCAGGAGGGTTAAGCAGCTCTTCACCTGCAGGTGACTGTGTATCTCTCCAGCCGGATGCCTCCATCCCATAGCCCTTGCCACAGTGTGGTCCCTGTGCTTTTATATCACAGTGCTTATGTCACAGAAACACAATATTTGTGATTTTTTTCCTGCTCAGTTTTCCCTGTCAGATAAATCCTCTGTACTCTCAGTATAATGTTCCCCTCCTCTAATAGGGCAAAATGGGAAAAAATCTTTTCTCCTCTGACTTTTGAATTGTACCACATGACATATATATTATCTACAGTATCAGATACCAGAAATAAATTAGGAAATATTATTGTAAAGGCAAAAGAAACTTCTTTCCCTTTTATAGTGATTTTTCAGATGGAAAGCACCATCATTTGTCAGCATAGCAGCACTTGACAGTTAGCATAGCTATAGTACACCTCAAATTCAGGAAGCAACACAAGGTGCCCTTCCAAGAAAACTTGCAAAGCCAGTTTACAAGTGACAGTTAAAACTGCTGATAAAAACTAGCAGACATCTATCACTGCTTTTTTAGATTTTATCACAGTTCCTCAGAATATTGTCATACAAGCACAGCATTAAATTTAACAATGCTTGTTTCTATTTCTTTATCTTTTCCACATTACTCTGAATAGCTCTTGCAAAGATTCACAATTTGATACAACTAAACATACTTTTGGATAAGGATGCTCTGGTTGCAACCAAGCCTTGATGAAGATGTCTGAGGAAAACAAATAATAAAGCTCTTAATGACATATTACGTGCTTTGTAACCGATATTTTTTCAGAACATCTACTGGATGTACCTGGGAAAAGTGCTTCACAGAGACACAGAACTGTACAGGTCAGCAAATCAACTCCTGCAGACCTTCAGCCCTTTTTTTTTTTCTGGAGAACATTCGCAGTTATCTTTGTAATAGTGTTCAAAGCAGTCTTTGTGCATCACCATTCACAGCAGTGTCAGAAACAAAGCAGAAACAGAAAAGAAAAAAAAAAAACCACAAAATAAATCAATGACTAGACTGTCCAAAAATCACAGATGGTCACTGATAGAAGTAGGGAGATTTCATGAGGTTTCCTGGTGCTTAAGGTATACTGTTAAGGCTTCTCCTGACAACAGAGTGGTCTCCTTAAGCCTATTAAAAGTAAAAAGATGAATTACTGAAAGTAGAATTGGGCTATGTAGATAACCAACCTTTCATCCTCCATTTCTTCTTCTATTTCAACCTGGCAGCATTTCTTAGAGAAGGGACCTAGAGGTGTGCCAATACATGGCTAGGTTTCTGCTCTTATCTCTCCGCATCACATCCTACCAGGAGGAGAATGCCACAGGAGACAACAATATTCCTGAACTACACAGAACACATCTTCTCAGAGGGTCTTCATTTTGTTACAAAGAAAAGGAGAGGAAAAATGTTAGAGCAGTAGAAGAATGCAGATAAATATACTTCACTATAATATTTTCACCAACTGATTTATTCTTGTAGCTGCCTTTCTGTTCTGTGATGAAGAAAGGATGGTCGTGGGAGTTAATGAAAGACACTCCTAGAATATCCACCAAGGAACAATTTTGTGTGCTGTGGTTTTGCAAACTTCTCTATTGTCTGACACAACAGAAGATTTAAAACAAAAAAGCAAACAAAAAGAAAACACAAAAAAACCCCCCAGTATTGTTTCAAATGTAACTCCTCTTATTACGTAACTTCAGTTTTGAAGGTTTCCAATGCACAGGGTTTCCTAATGGCAGGGAATTTTATGATCCATGCTTTACAAGGAGGAAAACATTGCACTGGAAACGTCAGTGTTTGTATGTTCAGATTTTACAGCAGGAGGCTAGCGGAGACGGAAATACAAACTAAGGAACTAGTGTAGACTAAATCCATATAGCTGTAACTGCGAAAGAGTATTAAATCTATGCTTCTCTATCTGCTTTTATAGCAGAGTTACAGTGGCTTATATTCAGTAGGATTTTAAAAAGGGATAGATAAAATGAGTATTTATCACATGATCAAACATATGCTCTTAAACAGTGAAAATGAAGCTTGAAACTGTCTAAGTGCAGGGTACAAAGACGGAAAAAGGAATAACTCATCCTATACCTTTTCTTTCCTTTTTGAGAGCTCAAGGGCCATTTCCCTAAGAATATGTTCTTTGCTATACATTTAGATGTCAAACTGAAGTGATTTTAACACCTGTTGTTAAATAGCTTAGCAGGCAAAAGGCTAAAAAATAAAGCAAGTTGACTTCCCCAAAATTACCATTCAAAATCCTGATTATACCCTAAACCGAAAGGAAATACTACTATTCAAATGCAAGTAGCTCAAATAATGATGACAAAATGAAGTTATTTAATAACAATTTAAGAAAATATAGAATATGATTCTTTAAATGTATGTGGGTTGGGTTTTTTTAAATAATAAAATATGCTAATTTTGTAAGTGGCTGACATAATGGCAGAGAAACAAACAGGAATTAGCAACAGTTTAGATAAATGCCAGGAGACTTAGTTGTGAGTACTTGGAAATCTTTTTGAAACCGTAAAATTCATTAGAACAGAAGGCAAAGGGCAAAATCATCTCTATGGGTCAGGCAAAATCATCAGGCAGAAGGCACAATCATCTCTATGGGTCAGCTTTCTGCTGGAAACAATCACTTAATAAAAGTATAAACACATTTTAAAATCACTGTGCACTCTGTCACATGGAAACCTATAACCTCCACTTAGCTCCACCTAGGTACATGCTTAGGCAAGTCAGACCCTATAGGCTAAGCAAAACCTGAACACGTGAAAAGCACGTGTTGGCAAATCTTGTCTTCGTCTCTCTGTTGAGATCTCACTCCAGACAAGATACTACAGGCAAGTAACTTCTTTACAAAATGTCATTCCAAGAATTGATTAAAAACCCTGGTAGGAAAGAATGAGACAAGGAGATGGAGGAGATGACTGTGCTGTACTTTTATGCCATAGCTCTGTACTCAACACATTAACATTGCCTGAGAATTTGGGAACTGAAGTTCAACTGAAGTCTCCTAAGGAGATCTGCAGTTACTCCAAGACAGCACATCAACTATCAGCCAAAATATATTCTGGAGTACATGATGCTCTATCTGGCTCAGGAAGAGAACTTTTCAGCTTTTGTCGTAACTGAAGTTTCACAGGAACAGATGGTTAGGCACAAGATCTGATTGTTACATGCACTAGATGCTGGGAACACCAGGGAAGCGGGCTGGGCTACTGCTCTGCCCCTCAGGCTAGACTATCACTCATGCCCTTTCCTGTCTGTCTAGCAGGCTGTGCAAGTATTTTGTTCCAGACAGAAGGGTTCCCCAGCATGAGAAATCAAAGGAGGTCCATCTCAGACCACTGAAGCCTGGGTAGTTTGGAAACTCTTGCAGGTGGCAAGTCTGAAGTGGGTTTGAGCCAAGCCACTAGCAGGGAGCACCAGTGAACCTAGCTCTTCTGCTTCTTGAACTTGCTTTGTGAGCCACTGACATAAAAAAGGAAAGGAATTTTACCTACATCCTTGTCACATGTGCTTGCTTTCTTTCCAAGGGGAGGCAGGGATGGACACAACATATTTAATTCCCTGGCAACTGACTTTAGGTTATTTTCTGGGTTTTTTTAAGTTTTGTTTGGTTTGGTATTTTGCTTTGTTTTACTTTAATGGCCAGTCAAGACAGCTCTAGAATCATGCAGAATTAGACTGTGATAATGCACGGTATGTGCTCTTTAGTAACATGAAAAACACAGTCAAGTGTCTGCAGCATCATATCCTAGGACTAAAGCTAAGAAGCAAAGAGAAACAGCAAAAACTACACTATGAGTGTATACTATGAACAGGAGTTTGAGTATTGTTATGTTTTATTTTGGTGCAAGATACAATGACATTAGACTGTTTTCTGAGATAGCCTATTAGCTTTTCTTTAATAAAACCCAAACCAACAAAACAAGCCCCACCAAACCCCACAATCCTTTTCCTTCCCCCGCAAACAATTTTGACGTTAAAAAGAACACTCTCCCTGTCCAAAATGACCTCCTCTTTCCTTCATATCCACCAGTGCTTAATGAAAATTTTTGGACTCCACCATATCACAGATAAATTATTTTACTTTCCTTTGGATTATTCAGCATCCAGAGTTCAAAATTCATTTTCAGTAAACAAACAAAGAGAACTAGCAAACAAGTTCTCACTTTTTCTAGATTTTAAATGTCCTTACAGTTCACTTGGGCTGTTTCAGATTAATTCTTAGAAGCCTGTTTTCAAAAATAAGTCTACATTTCACTGTAGCAATGAGTCTACTGAATACTGATAGTTGTAGAAGTAAGCAGTGCTATTAAGGCTTCATCAAACATTGTTGCAGATATGCCTCAAGACTATGTCCCAAAATACTCCATATTTCAATATCATCATGCAGCAGGATTTTCTGGACACAAGGGGAAAAATTCAGAAAGAGAAATTACAGCTGCTAAACAAACTTCTGTTTTTTAATTTTTCCTCTTTCTTATTAGGAGCACTCCTCAGGAAGCAGCTGAAAGAGTGTAGGGCCCCAGATAGGAAAAGCATATGAAGAAGAAATTAATTTGTTGCAGGAACAGGGAAAATATTTAATATTAGGGTTCCTCCCTCCACACCACCCCCCCCGCCCCCCCCAAAGTTCCAGAGCAAATATCTGTAGAAACAGCCATATAAAAAGCCCTGGAAGAGAGCTTGAGACATCCAATTCCCTGCAGCAACTGAGAACCAACAGTACCGCAATCATTCCTGCTATCCTTGCTTTATTCTCAAAATTATATGATTATGGGTAGCTAAGGAGTGTACTAGAATGTCTAATTATCCTTAGAGTTAGAAAGAGTTTCCCATGTCTAAATTACAGTTCTTTTACTGCCACTTATGATTACAACTTCTCTTATGCTTAGTTAACACAGAAGAGTTCATTTCCGTCTAATTCATAGCTTCTTTTACTGTGTGAAGATCTGTACCAGGTCTTCCCATGAGTCTTTTTTTTTGTCTTTTGCTAAACAAGCCCAGTTCCTCTATTTTTTTCCCCCATGGAGCTTGTGTATTCCATACTTTGGCTCAGACCCGTTTCTGAGTAAGCGTAGTGGAAAGTGGCTTGGTTGGAAATGGTGATGTGAAAGCACAGAAACCCTCAGGCACAGTGCTAGCATGGGCTGGAATTCCAATACTGGAGGTAAACAGCTGAAAAGTCTTGACTGTCCCTCTGCAGGAAGCAGCATAAACCCTGCTTTTCCATGAAAATTTGAACCAAATTACACCCCTCAGTCAGAAACAGGCAGACTGTTTGAAGACATTTAAATGCTTCACATACTTTCATTTATTGAGATTTATTATAACAAATTATCAAAAATTAATATTGACTACCTTAGGTATTCAGATACTTAATTGAAATAGGATGGTAAGATAGAAGTTAATGAAAATATATTATCTGATTGTGCAAGGTTTGCTTTGTAAGACGTGATTTTCTACAAGTGCAAATTGAAAAAACAAATAAAAATGAAAATGACAAATATTCATCTATGTAATTTAATAACCCACGCTATATGTGCAGAAAACCTATCTTTGAGGGGTGCTGTAATATTATAATAGATTGGTTGCTTAAAATCAATACTTGGCTAAAACGTGTGCTTGTAGACCCCAGAAAACTGCCTGCACTATAATGATGGTGGGGATTTGATAGAACTCCTGATGCAAACAATTTAAGTACAGTTTGTGAATTATGACCCTGTTTTACAAAAACTGTTGTCTTTATGATTGCACCCAAGTAAGCCATCATGGAAGGCAGGTTCTCTGTCCTATACTGTCCATCACAACATAATGGCAGGTATCTGGTTAAGAGTCTTTATAAAGCCTGTTTGTGGGTAAGCACCAATCCAATCTCCAATGGTTTATAAATGACACGTGTTATTTGGTGGCTGTATCCAAACTTCAGAGCATGCGACCTTCTTGGCACACTTGACACTGGTCTCAGGATGCCCATAGCAACAACCCATCCAGGGTATGGGGGCCATTCACACGTGTCCTGCAGGCTGGTTGCCCTCCCACTCAGACTACACAAACCTACCGGAGCACACCGAGGATTTCTCCCTGCTCATCACTTGGGTTTTGTGATAGCAAAACCAGGAACACCAAAGACTCTGAAGACCGTATCTTCCTGTAGCACTAGTACCAACACTGTATCTCAAAACTACTTCTCTTTTTTCATCCTTAACCTGGAAATAGCGTCTGTGAAAGAATCAGAATCATGGCATTGCATTACAATGGCAGGATAAAATAACTAGATTTCCTGCTGATGCTTTAACTCCTAATAGCTTCATAGTGCTCAAATACTTTTGTCTGGGATTATGGAGTTTATCAGACCAGTGGAAATACAACTGCAAGAATTTTTTTTTTTTCTGCCTCTAATTTAGAAAGAAATTATATGAGTGGAAAAAAAAAAAATCAAAGTTCATTTATTGATGTATGCACTTAACTATTACCTTTGGAACACAGAATGAAAAGAAAATAAAAATCTCAATTCCTGGCGAATATTTGTTCCACCATTACTAGTGCTGTGAAGAAAATTATGAAGCAAAAAAGAATAGCAAATACAGGAATAGGGACATCTAATCCATTAGTTCCTGGTGCACAGCAGACCACTCTTTAGAAATTACAAATCTAAAAAACCTGGAATCTGAAACATCCACTAACATGAGAAAAAGAGAGTCAACTGACACCAGCTCATCATGGGAAACACGTAGACAGCAATTAAAATGCATTATTGGCCACTCTGTTGACAGTGTTGCAGCACATTTTTCGCAGCCCTCGCTAGTCTTGCATGTGCTTTTTAATTCTCAGTTTACACATTAAATCATCTGCCCCAAATTTGCATTAAATCTTTTGGCCTTAAAAGTAACAACACAATTAGCAAAGAGATTCTGAACAGAACAAAACTTTGATGTTCAGGGGAAGACAGTCACAAGTTCGTATTTGCGAAGCATCATTTAGAGTAACCAGGCCTGCATTGCTTCAGGCAGAAAAAGACCTGTGGTAGGTAGCACCATACATTGGTATAGCTCAGCTGTTTAGGTCTTAACAGCAGATATTTTTCCCTTTTTTTACGCTACGCCTTTGTAAACTCATTTCATGGGCTTAAATGTTATGAACTATTTTTTTCCAAGTAAGATAACTGCGCATGCATTCAAAACTGCACTCGATTTCACTTCTAAGAAGAAAAAACCCCAAAACAACAACAAAAAAAAAGCTGTTTGTTGTTATCTTGCTTCTGTTAAAAGACCAATAACCTTACCAATTGTAAGGTAATGATATCACTTGATGCAAGTGGAACAATTTCTTATCAGTCACAATAACATCTGAAGACAGTCACAGGCAGAATTTATTCATCAATTAACCATCAGGTCATTCACCACAAAACTTAATAATTTACCTTGTTTCTGGTTTTTCAAATTTCTTCTCCTAACGTATCAATTTGTAGCCCCAAAAGGACAAAAAATCTAATTAAGAGATCTAAATAATATTCATTGATGATATGCAAAATAAATGATATTGCAGTACACAGGGGCTAGATCCCTTTATATAGATGTTGATAAGTTGGGGAGAATATGCCACACCATTAAATAGGGGTTTTCATGCGCCCTGTGTAGACCTCTCATAGGTTGACTGCTGATATGGTAGCAGGTGCATTATTGTAACTGGCAATCACATGCCAAAAACTGTCCACACATTACTCTCTTCAGCTTCCCGGGTAATGTATGCCAAGCTTTCTTCATATAGGATACATACCGACGTCAGAAAACATTGGGAAGGAAAACAGCTTACGGTGTCTGAATAGGTTGTGCTATCTAAATCGGATTCAAGAAACATCTCTTACTTCTCTTCTAGGGAAAAACATTTCAATGCCTTCAACGCTGTCACTTTGGACTGCAGCCACGTAGTGACACAGAAGTTTTACCAAGATTTATCTCAATTTTGAAGTAGGATCACTTTGCCTGTATTCCATTCTCTGTTGTTTTTCATTAATTTTCTGACGCTTAATAGAACAGTCATTAAGTTTAGATGCTTAAAGCGCTCACCAAGGTATTGTTTTAAAGGAAAGAATTAATGATCATTAGTGTCATCTTTTAGTTTGATACTGTGTCTACAGCTTAAGGATTCTGCACTTTGTGATTAAATACAAACATCTAATATGCAACTTAACTAAATAATTCTACATAATAGTTTTAATACTGTCAATAAACAGTTTACAAATGACCAATTCAAACTCTGGATATAACCAATAGGATACAAATCATTAATTTGAATCTCTTGCCTTCTAAACAATGACGTTCAGAGATAAATTTCACAAAATACAGAATAAGAATTATCTCACATGGCTCTAGATAAAAAAAAAAGAAACAGAAAATTAATTGCTTTGGCTTCTTTACACTTGCCCTGCCAAAGCTGTCATTTCATCTCTCTAGTCCACCAGAGAGGAACACTAATTTCTCACTAAGGAAAACCAATTTCCTGCTAGTAAGGTTTTTTTGTCTGACAATCTGCACTTCTATAGAGCTATATATATTAAAAACTACCAGATGTATGGTTATTATAGTATCATCTTTTCTAACTCAAACAAAAAACCTAGGGACTACCCCAGCCTTCCCACTCCCCTCACCCCCAAGAAAAACAACAACAGTGAAACAATCCAAAACTCTGTGAACTGTCAAACAGCTAGATTTTGATAAAAAAATAACCACGGAGCTTCCTGAAGTCATACAGTTTGATGGGAGGAGGTACAGGTGGTTGTTTGACTCATAGCTCCTTTTGGTATTGAATTTCCAAGACACTCCTAGGATTTCAATTCTTCTGGCTTTAATAATAAAGACCGCAAAATTTGCCGATGGTCATTTCATCCTTATGCATTACTTCTCACATCTTTTACCAGTTTTTACTTGATTTTCACCTGGTTTGTAAAAAGATGTCATAATATTCTTTTTGGGGATCCTTAGTTTTATTAAATAACTTTGCATTGTGTGTATTTGTTTCATTTTAGGAAAAAAAACAACCCTCACCTCGCTAAAATAAATTTTATCATGGCTTTATTTTATAAAGGCACGAGTAAAAGTGGCCTATCTCACGTAGGTGGCCATCACCCATGCAATGTCCTTTTTCCCCAAGGAGTATCTCTACCTCATGACAGCTGCCCAGCAACGAACTTTATTTGCTTCAGCTCACCCAGAGACTATTTATTTCGAAGGTCCTAGAATAAGGAAATCAAGTCCTGCATTCCCACATAGTCCTGCGCAGAGATCTCTGCACCACACCCTAGAGGAACACCTGCGTGCATTAGCAGGTGTTAAAAAAGGACTTTTCCTCTTCAGAGCACTTAAATGGGGGAGGAAGAATAGATTTTGCTCCTCTCTTACCATGTTGCTGAGAAAGGGTGGTGAGCTTAAAGGGTTTTTTCTGTAACCTTTTTCAGATAGCATCTCAATCTGGCATATCACATCTAGTAGCAGGTTTCACAGATACTCACCTGAATAGCAGTAGCAGTCAGGGGGGAACACTCAGTAAGGTGGACTGGTGAAATCTGTGGAGGTTTGGATATGGAGGCTGTGCATCTGTGCAGACAACGCTCTTTATTCCAGCTAGATTTGATACAGGCAGGAGCCATGCATCCATAAGCTGAACACAGCTAAGGCATGCAATATGCAACCTTTTTGCACAGATCATTAATAGAAGCTTTGCTTTTTTTTATTCTATACTCACATTTGCTTTGAGACAGAATCAGTATATGAGACTCAAAATTACAAAGTTACTTTTATGTAACTATTTTTACTTACCCCAGTCTTCTTTTTTTGCTGTACATCTACTGTTTATCTTCATTTTTTTTGTAAGCTTTTTTCCTAGTTTCTTCTTTAGTTTATATATAAAAAAAAATAAATCAGTTTTTTGGATGTATTAACTGTGCCCTGATGAAACATACTCATTTCAGTCTGTCTCTTACACGTGTGAAATCTTTTCTCATCTAAGAAGTCCCCTGAAATAAATCCAATCCAGTAATGCACTTTAGTGCATGAAGTCAAAGGAGCCATTCGTTGCTTAAAGGTAGCCATAAGCTTTAAGTGCTCTGTTACTATGGGGTCCGGAGAGAGAAAGGACTATTCATGACAATACCTGCTTTTTAAAGTAGCCCTACACTGAAAATCCTGTTAGCCTTACATTCACAGAGGTGACTGCTCTTAAGGAGACTGAGTGAATTCAGCATCCCTTTTCATTTCCTTCTAGAAGCTCTGTGTGAGAGCAGCAGATGATGGCTGTGTCTGTCTGCATTCCTGAACGCTCACAAAGTAGACAAGAAAGGGAAAAGATGGAACTTTAAAACTTTTATGGATACTCTCACAATGTTTAAGTATTAATGATGGGCAGTAAACTAAAACAAAAGCAATTCCCAGGCCTCACATTTGACATCTACTACTACAGCATAGCTAGGATCTTTTATTACTAATTATAAAATGCATGCAAAACGCTTTGTATGGTCATTAGTTAAGCTTCAGCTACAGATTACTTCTTCATACTGGTTGCACTGTTCGCACTGCAGTCAGATGAGGTTGCTATCAAACAAAATCCAGGGGAGTAGGAGGGGAGAAGATCTCAACTTTTGTAGCTTTCTTTCATCTAGCAGCATTTTTTTTATTGCACAGAGAAATCACAACCGAAATCCTTTAGCACCAAGTAAATTCACTTTCCTTGCCTTTCTTTTTTAATACACATTCAGAAACAGTACCTTTCTACCCAGGATGTCAAGTAAGTAACATCTGTTCTCCACATCTGACACAGCAAAAATACACTGAACTGCTCCATCTTCGAGCCTCCCAATTTACCATCAACGAGTAACCTCTCTGTAACTGCACGTATCTACTTTTCAGCAGAAGAGAATAAAAGGGACTCCAAGTTCTAATTTCCTAATGCATCCTGAAGGCTGAAGTTATAGATGTTTTTAAGGCCTGAGAGGTAAGTCACTGGGGTCCCTTGTTGTGTATCGATTAAGAAATAAATGGGATCGTTAACTTGTTAGCAAAGTATCATGAGGAGAAGCAGCCTCATGGAATTTCAAGAAATCAATTTCATGTTAAAACTAATTTCTTTTCTCAGCATTTTATGGGGAGGAATATGTCAAGGCCTAGATCAAATTGTGTGAGAACATGATGAGGAATTATAAACTCCAGAGTTCAAATTCAATGCTGACACTGAGCCGGGCTATGACCATAAACCAGAATATTAATATGTTTGCAAAGAGGGAACACAGACCAGCTCCAGTCCTTCAGTGCTGCTCTATGAGAGTGGAAGGATCCTAACTCAGTGATTTTAAAGGCGGTTCGAGTTTTGCTGTTGATTTAAACAGGAGCAAAACTGAGAACCTGCAATTGCAGAACACTTTGAACATGAAGATTGCAAGCATCTTTCCTAATTCTTGTTCACACGAGGACACAGGATGGTATTGGTTGCTACATTTTCCCTTTCATAGTAAACTTTATGATGCTTAAGTGAAGAAATCTTAGATCTTCATCTTTGTTTTAAATAATAAAAGAAACCCCAAACATCAACTTATTCTTTTCAGGCTCTAAATACTGGTCCTCTGGCATACAGGGTCTCAGAAGAAGCTAATGAGCATCTTGCCATCAGAGGGCTGGTAAAGCCCTATTTGCCCAGTCCTTCCGAGGCCCTGGGACTGTGCAAGCAAGAGAAGAGGTGTAGCAGTCTCTTGAGCCCCAGGGATCTGATAACAAGTCATAGGTGCCTACACAGAAAGTGCTAATGTAATGCTTGGAATTACTGGAATTATTTCAATCCCAGTTCCAAACGGCAATCTAAAGTAAGATCTAAGCTGTATTCTCCTTTCACTTCTGGTTCTCCCAAAGTTTTGCAATATACTGACCTTGTCAGCTTCGGACCCACATCTTTCCTTAGAATCACAGATTTGCCTTGGACCTGTTTGAAGGGCCTGAAAAATCTGGCCAAATGGAGTTTAGGAAAAAACCATATAAAATTTCCCCTTTCTCTAATTTTATTTATTCATTTATTTATTTCAAAAATAATAAGATAAGGTCAATAATTTTAATGTAAGCCAGGCTTACAAAGTCAAAGGCATTCTAATTAATTATTAGCTAATTTGAGAAGCTTTGTAAATGTAGCTAGTACTGTAGTTAAAATTTGACTTTCAAGAGGTATTGAAAAGTAATTTGATTTTCAGTTCTATTGTTGCTTTTGCAAGAAGTCATGAATGGAGCCTTCGTACTGTACAATATCTGAGTAGTTCAGACATTTGTAAGAGGAATCCTCAACTGCTTTTGAAATTGAAATCTAAGGCAGTATAGAATGACTGTATTCATTCTACATTTAGGAATCTCATTCTCAAAAAAAAAAAAAAGTAATGTTTAATGATATTAGTGTCCAACAAGGTCAGTCTACACACACTTTAGTAAAAGCTCCCATAGAGTCTAATAAATTTTAGACCAAGTCTCAACAACAGATTTAAAATGACTGGCACAGGCAATCCCTACTCACCTCAAATACAAGTAGTTCTAAGTATTCTGAAACTGTAATTCCCAATAGAAAACAAAGAAAAATAATTTACTCATTACATGAAACATTTACATTTCAATGAATCTTCTGTAAAAATCACTCAACCCTTTCCCTGCCTACACCAATATGCAAATGGTTTCCTTCACCAAGGAAGTGAAATAGCTTTGGGTTTGAAAATGCCTAAGGCTTACCATGAGTGGTGTTAGAAAAAGTAGCAACACTATCAAAGGTATGTTTTCAGCACAAAGTACACAATATATAAATCAGTCAGCCTGCTGATTTGAATTTCTCCGCTTCAAGATTTCAAACTTTAGACAGAATTAACTACTTACATTGGATTAAAGTATGTGGATACTTCTCTAAGTGCTTGTGTTCAAATGCCAGATAGCTTTATGTAGCAGGACATGAATTATTCCCCAAAGGGTGATTCTCTTGAGATTTACGCTAAAATTACTAATCATCTTCAAGATGGGTAGACAGATTTAATATATTAACATCGTCTAGGACAGGGTGAGAGGTATCATTAAAGTATTACCTCTTGAGTTGTCTCGGGGCTAGTGGTGCCATTTCCAGGGTAAGAGAGAACCACCACGAGGCTGCCCCAGCCCCCTGCCCCAACAGTGTTCCCCAAGCCCCACATGACAGAGCACAGCCAGAGACTCTCCAGCCTACACCTCAACCCCAAGTGGGTTACTACAGCTACTTTGTCCTTATGGTAATCATAATGCAATCTTCTTATCTAGTGCTCTACCGTTCCCCCCATTTCCAATTTTCATATTGTTTCAACCAAGTCCTTGTCTGGCCTAAGGCTATTGCTTTTATATATCATAGTATTACACTCCACACTTAGAGAACAAAATATAATAATATCCTTCATAATCTTCAGGTATAAAATGTAAGTTACTTTTTCCACAGAGATCTTCTGCCTGGAGACTGCCATCAGGCCTAAGTCTTCTCAGAATGAAATATTCTGGTTGTTTTCTCTTTTTCCTTAGGCACTATCTTATGAATAGCTGACTGTTGTTTTCCTCGGCTTCTTATTAATTGCTTCAACTCTTCCTAGAAGTTTACAATCCAAAAAGAAATCCCAGTTCCTCAACTGTGGACTCTGGGACGCAGAGATTTGCTCTGCAGTGTGTACTCATGAGTAATGTCTATTTACCTTCTCATCTGAAAAAGGTATGGCAGGGTTTCTTTTTTTATCGGCTTTTGGAGTATGGGTTTTTTTATGTTGTTCTAGGGTTTTGTTTGTTTGGTTTTGTTGTTGTTTGGTTTTTTTTCTTTTTTTTTTTGGTGTGTGTTTTTTGTTTGTTTTGGGTTTTTTATTGTTTGTGGGTTTTTGGTTTTTTGTTTTTTTTTCTTTGGGAGAGGGCATGTATTTAGAAAATATGTGCTCTTCATTTTATTTACTTAAATGTTTTTAAACTTTATTGTTCTAGATGCTGGTTGAGATCTTCCAGTAAACTACCTGAATTGGTTCTACTTTGAAATCATACTGCTTTCACACTTTACAACGTAAACTGAGAATCCAGACCAAGAATGTCACGTGGATTTTTCCTCCGAGTATCATTTTCTTCAGAATTTAAAAGATACTTGTTTTTTTTCTTATAGTAAGGGAACTCATTTTGGTAGTGAAGAGGCAAAAGTTTGGAAACTCAACATATATCGATCATAAAATAAATGACTCCTGATAAGCATCAACATCTCTGTCAAGGTTCATCTGCATTTTAAAAGTGTCTCCAAGGAATTTCCTAAGTACCACTTCCTCCTTTCATTTATAAAATGCTTCCCTTCAGAATTAAACATAGAAATTATTTGAATAATGCACTACAGCACAATATAAGATTAAAGTAGACAATAACAAGTAGATATTCCATCTTCAATCATATGAATGCATTTTAGGAAAGCAAAGTATAATCACTTATATTAAAACGCTTGCCAGCATGTTTTATTACTATCAAAAACTAGTTTCCAGATATAAGGATAACAGTGATTCTTAGCTTCCACATCCGGCTTCAAAAACTTTTCTTACAAGAAATTTAAGTTGTAACTACCTCGAAACAACAATATTTTTTAATACTTCCAAGGTTTTAAGAAACTAAAACCAGTATTTTTCTATCCACTCAGCCAAGTGGTGCCAAAATTTTCTAATGCCCTAATAATATCTCTGTGATCTCAGATCCTACCAGATATTAGACAGCTCATCCAAAGCACAGAAACAGCCTTATTTTAGGGAAAAAGAATAAGTAAAGCTCACTTGGAAAACAGCAAGGCAAGAAACAGACATTCACCTGAACAGGCAATGCTGATGGTAAAATAGGACAACATCATCCATTAACACGTAAGATAATTTCCTCACTGTATATTACTGTATGACAGTAATATTTCCTCTACATATTGCACACTGCTATTTCCAGAAAAAGTATCTAGATGAAATAATCACATGGAACAGCAATGTAAGAACAAGAAGAATTAGACTTTTATTTTAGTTTGTTTTCCTGTGATTCTCTTTCTAGATGATCTTCCACCTTGGCTAAGCTTCCAGTTTCACCAATATATACCAACTGATTAGTACAGAAGTGGATAATGTACTTCTAGTACAGTTTCCTGTATCTGCCTTATCTTCACAAGTTTCCCACTACACATAAAACTGAACATGAGTGGAAAGTAGGCCCTGCTTCCAGGAAGTCTCTCATATACTGACTGCATGCAGAACATGGGGTAAAATTCTGTGAAATAGCTATTAATAACTTCTGTTGTTAAGTTCCCAAACATCCTTTAATTAGGTGCTGCCGTGGGAATGGCCTCTACAGTGTAATGTCTCCTTCCCTTCCTTTCCCCCTAGCCCACAGACACTCAGTCTTTTCATGATCACTCACCCGGTGGAGTTCCATGCATTCTACCTGTTCATTGACAAAGAAGGCAACACCTCATCCTTGTTGCCCCTGCCTGTCCTTCCTGAAGAGCTTATACCCTCCTAATCCTACACTCCAATCATAGGAGTCATTCCACCATGTCTTCGTGATGCCGATCAGACTGTAGCACACAAGCATCTCCAGATCCTCTTGTTTATTGCCAACACAGAGTGTTCACATAAAGGATGTGAGCTCCTGAAGATGACCTACTGACTGGTATAGCCTTCAGTTTCCCCTGTTCACTGCCCATGCTGTGCACATTGGTATTCTCTCTGTATAGCCCTGTTCTATCTCCATCCACCTTCAAATCTAGTTTAAAGACCTGTTAATCAGCCCTGTTATTTCTTGCCTCAAGATTCTTTTTCCCCTTGGAGACAAGCATTTCCTATTGGGCAGTGACTGGCTTGAGAGCAGCCCTGAAGAAAGGGATTTGAGAGTACTGGGGGATGAGAAGCTCAACATGAGCCTCCAGTGTGCTCTTGCAGCCCAGAAAGCCAACTGTATCCTGGGCAGCATCAAGAGAAGCGTGGCCAGCAGGTCGAGGGAGGGGATTCTCCCCCTCTACTCCACTCTCGTGAGACCTCACCTGGAGCACTGCGTCCAGTTCTGGAGCCCCTGTTACAGGAGGGATATGGATGTGCTGGAACGTGTCCAGAGAAGGGCCACGAGGATGATCAGAGGGCTGGAGCACCTCTCCTATGGGGACAGACTGAGAGAGTTGGGGTTGTTCAGTCTGGAAAGGAGAAGGCTCTGGGGAGACCTTATTGTGGCCTTCCAGTATCCGAAGGGGGCCTACAAGAAAACTGGGGAGGGTCTTTTTAGGCTGTCGTGCAGTGATAGGACTAGAGGGAATGGATTAAAGATAGAGATAGATCGATTCAGGTTAGACATTAGGAAGAAGTTCTTCACCATGAGGGTGGTGAGGCACTGGAACTGGTTGTCCAGGGAGGTGGTGGAAGCCCCATCCTTGGAAGTTTTTAAGACTAGGGTAGATGGGGCTCTGAGCAACCTGCTCTAGTGGGAGATGTCCCTGCCCATGGCAGGGGGATTGAAACTAGATGATCTTTAAGGTCCCTTCCAACCCTGATGATTCTATGATTCTATGATCATCTTCCAGTTACAGTCACTGAGACCATGTCTCCTTGGACTTCCAAGATTTACAAAGGCATTCAGTTAGTTCTGGGCACCAGGCAGCCCCTGTGGCTACAACCACCTCCCTTCCTCGTGAGATGTGCTGACATTCCACCCAGCTGGCTTCAACAGCACATCTTCATGAGGACATAACTGACATCCTGCATCAGCAGACCATTCCCCAGGTGGTGGCAAATATTCAACTAATCCTCCTCTGGTTGAATTCAAAGGCCTCCTGAAAGGAGGCTATCAATGGCTCTTCCCCTACATGACCTCCGCTGCTCCCAACCCTACCTCACCCCCAGGCTTTCAGAGGAGAATGGTGCAGAAGGCAATCAGTGGTATTTATTCAAGGGGAGATGAGAGAGCTTGGCGTCCATGACTCAGCAGGAGAGGAGCAAAACAAACAATAGAGGAGGTATGGTTAAACAGAGCGAGGTTGAGCCTGCATTCAAGCACATCCTGAGGCAGGCAGTCCCTCAGCAGCACACAGATAATGAACTCAAAAAAGTATTGGAGGGACAAGAAGAGCAGATCCCTGAGCAGGTTGTTCATCCTCCCCAGAAGTGCAGCCCTCTGTCGCAGCTATCATCTCCCTCTTTGGCTAAAGGTGACATCCTGGCTCTAGGGCCTTTCCTTCACACTGTGGCATGTTTGGGATGTGTTAGATCCCTGTGAATTCAGCCAAAAGTAACCACAGATCATCTGTCCATCATGAGAGAGCAATAATGTCCCAGGCACGTATCTCCAGACGAGGCTGCCTTTGGTTTCCCGGCAGCCAAAGGCACAAGCCAAGAGTTCAGTACCCTGTCTACCACAGGAGGAGGTGGCAGTCACAAATACCACCACCAGGAGCACAAGTCAAAAGCTGCTGCTTTTCAACAGGTGGCACCAGTTTGGAAGTGCATCATGAAAAACGATAACCAGTATCACAGCCCCCAGGCTCAGGGAACCCCTTTCATTGGTGGCTGAGGCTGCTCTGCCCGTCAGCATGGATGAGGAACAGGTATTCAGAGAACAGCCATGTGAACTGCAGTATGTACAGATCCTTTCCCTGATCCACCATCAAAGGTCAATCAACCCTCAAGGGACTTTCTTAACTAGGAGAGCTGCATCTGACCAAATGCCATTTGTAAACCAGCTCCTCTCCTTAACTCTGTCCTGCTTTGAATCCCTTAATTCTTCTGGACCCATCAGCATTCACAGCAGTGAGCTCCACATCTGAACAGCACAAGCATTCACATCTACTGCTAACGGTGTACTCCCTGTTCCTCAGGATCCTCTTCACCACCCAAATCAAGAAGAATTGCTCTTCATGCTTCTTCCCCACACTTTTCACAGTCTTATATGTCTCACTCATTTGTCTTTTTTTCCCAGACTGATTGAGACCTAACTACAAAGTGTTTCCTCTCATGAAAGCAATTTCACGTTTTCATTTATGTACTTCAATTATCCTTTACTGTATCGTCTAACTCTACCATGCCTTTGACTTCTGCAAGCAGTATTTCAGATCTGGGTGGAGTGTTAAGTGTCTGAGCAGGTGTTAAGAATGGAATAATTGCTACTAAAACTAGCCAAGCTCAGAAGAGGTGAGAAGACAGAAGAATTAGTAGTAAGCAATGCAAGCACCTTCAGCTCTTTTAGCCAACACTTTGAGAGCTGGGTCCCACCCCATGTCCCACCAGCTAGCTACCTGCTTCTAGATGCAGCTCTGTGATAAAGACAAGTTCTTCAGCCTCAACAGATCATGGTTGAAGAGGCAGAAGTGACTCAGTCAAGAAAAACAGGGTAGTAGTTTATTTTAGAAGGACCGTCTCTGAACATCACCAGTGGTGGAGGAGGTGAGCAAAGTGTAGAAGGACCAGGAACTGTGCTAGGTACTTCAAGCATAGCCAGTTCACTTTCATGCTTAGCAAATATATATTGAAAAGTGGCACAGTAATAACACCATCAATTAACTTTTAATTAAAGGCTGAACTTTTGTCTTTCATCTGTTCTGCCTTGATTCCAGAGAGCTCATAATCTCATATTGAAGTTAATCCACATTAGTGCATGCCTAATTTTTCTGAAGCAATAAATATCAGGCAGCCAGCTTCTCCCTCTCATCAGATCCCTAAGTCATCAAAACACATAAAAATGGGATTTGTTTCTGAAAGGGAAATTGTTCTAACATCAATACTTCAAGCTTAGGAGCTTCACTGCCTAATAACCATGTCTTCCTTCTTTCACAAAGGAAAAGGTAGAGCAAAACATAAATATATTCTCCTTTGGTCAAAGCTGAAGCCATGCCACTAAAGTACCTTTCAGGTTTTGCCCTCTATATCTACAAACTGCCTTTTTATTCACAGTTTCTCCTAGGAGACAAACATCTGAACAGCACAGTTCCTTCTGATTATACATGAAAGGCAAATGAGATATGAAATTATGGGAGGTGTTAAAAACCTGCAAGCAGCAATGTAAGACATGTAAGTACACACATCCCAGGAATCACCTGCCAGGGCATCTGTGGCCCTTTCCACCATTTTGTAATTCAGGCAGCAGCATCAACTGGATATCCTCTGTGCAATCCAGCTCCCTAGAAAGCCCAGCTCTCCTCCAGAGTGTTGACAATCCCGAAAGCTATCTCTCCTTGGCAGAGCTCACCTGGTGGATGGGAATGACGAGGAAGGCCCCCCCGCCTGCACACTCAGTCACCACTGCAATGAAGTGGGGGTTCACAGCACAGAAATGGTTGTCGTGGACATTGCGGGTGATGGGCACGCAGTCGTAGCACTTCTCCTTGCTGGCAGCTTTGCCATACACATGGCGGAACTTGGAGCTGCGGTACTGTGGGTGCCACGACATCTGCAAGGGGAGAACACAATGCCCCATGACATAAGGACCATCCATCTGAGCAAGACTTTCAGACCCCCACTCCCCTTTCTCCAGTAAAGGCCCACCCTCCCCATTTGGGTATCTCGCAACAACCCTCATCCAGCAAGCAACAGACATATTTTTCTCTGCTGATCCTCAAACCTTTGGCAGGACCTGGCTCTGTACTGGTTTCATATCTCTGATGGAGGAAGGAGACTGCAGGGGAGAAAAGACATCTCTCCCATCACCAACCAGTTGGGTTGTGCATGCACCAGCAGGTATTATTGCTGGGGCAGGGCCATGTGGCAGCAAGTTAAGAGGAGATGAATCTCAGGAGCACAAAGCTCAGAAAGCATGAAAGGTACAACTTCCCAGGTAAATAAAGCCCAAAAGATGGTGACTGATCAAGACAGTCCAGATACTTGCTTTATTCAGGCCTCAGGTGGTTTAGGACCAAAAATTAGTCCAAATTTTCCTCTTACAAAGGGAAAAAAGGTTTGACAGATGATAGGAATAGTTACAGTCACCTGTTGTTTTCTCTCATTCTCTGAGGCTCTAACAGATAGGATTTTAAATGGTGTTTAAATGAGATACATAAAGCATGCTAAACATAAGAGTCACTTCCCACAGAGAGCAGTCAAGCTTAATGGAACTGACAAAACTGATTTCAAATAGGAAACTACCAGTCTTGGGCAGAAATGGCAATTCAGACTATTAACTCCCGCTGTTTCCATAAGACCTACTCAGTAAAAGGCACATGGCAGGGATGGTGAGAAGATCCTACTGCCCAAAGGAAAAGGAACACAGGTCAGGCAAGAAGCTTGTAGGTGAGAGAGACACACACACAATCATCTGGGAGTATGGGCAAAGACTGGGAGAGGGCTTAGTTTTGCCCCATACCAATCTGTTATTGAACACTATTATCCATGATGCTGGATCAACAATACTCCAGTTTGAGAGAAGAACCCAACCAAGCAGGTTTTGAGTTGCAGCAAGACTTAGACCGCTCACTCACGTGGGTAAGCATTCAAAGGGAAGCATGCACTCAATGGCAGGAAGCCAAGTGCATCATCACCTGACAAGCAGGGGTCTAAGCAATACTAAAACAAAACATCCTTGTTGCTGGCACAGTATTGCATCCTCCTGGGCTGACTAACCCTAGGAATCTGTATTGCTTGATCCTGGGCAGCCAAACTGGAGCTTTACAAGCACCCATCAACACAAAGATCCACAAAACTCAAATCCCACGTCACACTGGAACATTTGGGCAGTGAATAATGCTAGGACACAAGTCCTATCCTATTCCCTGCCTCCTCCCAATCTACTGGCATAGCTCCGAGCCAACCCCACCTTGGGCAAATACACATACCTATAAAATATCAGTCCTGGCAGATCACCAGTTGCTTTCACAGTCATTTTTATTGTTCACTTATACCTTGGCATGTTTTACCTATGCTAATCTTGCATTTGTCCATATTCTTAGCTGATTAATTTTCTTGTGCAAAAAACATTAAGTGCAAAGGATCTCTGATACAGTGAGGGCTACCTATCCCAAACAAAAACAAAGAACTGCAAGCTATTTGAAAAACAAGAGATTCTGGGAAGCTGATCTTGGAACAAGGGGTGTTCACAGGCAGAAAGCAAGCTGCAGTTACATGCAACTGACTAGCTCCTCAAACAGCCCAAGAGGTGCAGCATTCTCAAAAAACTTCACACTCATTACAGCTTCAGTGGTTATGTTTACTCATACCAGAGATAAAAGAAAAGATCACTGTATTTTCTGGATGCAGCACTTCCTTCTTACAGCAGGAACACTATCTTTCCAAAAGAAAATTAATTGCCTGGCTCCGAGGAACTTCTAGCTAAACTGCTCTGGTAGCTGAGAGAGAGTGTGTGGTCCAGAGGTTCAAGGTTCCTCTGCAGAAAGGAGTTGCAAAGCACACAGAAGAAATTATTTATTATGATACCATTCCTATGGAGAGCAGGAACTCACAGCAAGACACTGACATCCCATGCAAACTACCTGTAAAATATTAAACACAAATACAGAATAAAGGGAATAAAAAGAACTAGATGCTGAAGTTTGCACAGTGCCTAGGAAAGACAACTCTCTTTATTTTGTAGAATTAAGGTTCAGCTGCCACAGAAATGGATTTCAAAGCACCTACAATTCAGGTGGCAAGGCAAGATATGACTGGGAATATCATAAAATTGGTAAAAACAATCCCAGCAAAAGAGTGTCCCTCTTGATACAATTGCAGGCACAGCAAAAAGCTCAGCACTAAAATAAAAAAACTCTTGGAAAAAATACAGCAAAAAAGAGCCTGAATAGGTGCAGCATCAGCAGACTGCGTCTGTTACAGTAGGAGATGCTGATCCCAAATAAAGCAGACATATGGACATTAGGGAAAACTTGTCTGGAAGGAGCATGAAGGAGTGTTCTGCACTAGAGGTTGCTTGAGTGGTGAAAGGTCCTCATCCTGGAAATCCTTTCATGACTTGATTAGACAAAGCCATTTCCTCCTTGTTCTAATGTTCATAATAGTCCTGCTCTGAACAGGAAGCTGAACTGGAGAAAACCAAGGCCATGGTGGCATCAAAACATACTGAAATCTTACAATTTATAACTGAAAAAGTTCACATCTTCACTAAGTAAAATATACCCCTGTGCATCAGACAAGATGTTGTTTCTCAGCAAAAGATGATCTTCCCGCTGACTGTTAATGAGAACAGCACAGCCAGAGTTTTGACAGATCTCAGCTATAAGACAGTAAAAGCTATGGCACCTACAAGAAGATTATCACAGAGCAAAGAGGTCACTGTTCCTAGAAATTCTCAATCAGAGCTCTCAACGCACCAAATGCTGTGTTATTTATAAATGGCCCAATCCCTAACACATGGCTGGTTGTATTGATACTAAAAAGGGCTACAGAAACATTCATCCCCCAAGCAGGTCTCCAGTGGAGTCTGCCTTCATGCAGCTTGCCCAGATCTGCCCTTCCACTGCTGCCAGGGCAATGCAGGAACCAGCCACAGCCCACTAGCAGCCCTTTTCCATCAGCAGCCCAGATTCTTTGCTCAACTCCTGTGATTTGATGGCAGGACAGAACAGGCCTCAGTCTACAGCTACAAGTCTCTTCCTCGTGGTTTGTTTGTGGTTTTTTTGTAAAGTATCAGGTTTTCCAGTGATTTCTCCTCCCTCGACCTTCCTGGAACGAAGAGGTTGGTTTATTCATTCCTCATCTCAACCACCTTGATCATCCTGCATTCTTCATGTGCTAGAGACAATGCCATATTTGTTCCTCGGAGGAGACAATCTGACTGAGTGCCGTGTCCACTCTGCAGGGCTGAAGATGTATCAGTGGGACTGGCCAGAGACAAGAGAGGCATCCCTGCTCCTTTCTCTTAACAAGGAGAGCAGAAAGCACCATAATGAAGGCAGAGTTTGGCAAAGAACATTCATGGCCAAACAAGGGGAGGAAGCATTATTTTCACAGTATCTCCCATCCAGGGCTCAGACAACCTGTTCTGGTGAAGCTGGCAAAAACCTGGATTTGCCTCCTTACACAGGTACCAGAGAAGGCAGCCTGGTGAACAATGTGTGAGAGATGAGGGTCTCCACAGTTTACAAGTGCAAGGAGATGCCAGTTTCTAATACACCTCCTGCTGCCAAAAGGAGCTGCAGTACAGACCAAAGTACCGTGACATGTCTTCAGTGCTGAAGTGCCAGATACACAGCTGTGGTGAGAGACATAGAGCCGAGGACTACCCCGACAGAGAAGCTGGAAAGAGCTGGGCTGGGAAAAACATTTCTCTACAGGGCTGTACTGGAGGAGCTCCTGAGTACCTGTTTTGGAAGAATAACATGTTATCTGCTGCACTCCTGTACCAGGCAGAGCTAACTGGTCTTTCCTCTTCTATTCTCCACTCTTGCAAGACTGTCAGCTACTCAAAACAGCTTCCTCACAGAATGGAAACCACTTCCTGGCAGTGAGCAGAGATGGCCACTTTGGCCACCAGCAGCATTTCACCTTGAACAGCCTCCCATCTTGGGAGAGTCCAGCAACAGTGCAGTCCAGGCCTTCTCTGTAAGCACCTTTGAGCTCCCAGTTGACCCCCACACTCCACTTCAGCTAATTTCACATCAAACTGGTCCACCAAAGCTGTGCCACTCTGACACAATTCCATGTTGCTCTCATACTTTCCACGTCCCCACCCTGACATTAAGAGGCAGGTCTTCTCAGTGCTGAGGGCAGGGGGCAGCGGCGGGCTACAGCACTGTCAGAGCTGGCTCCATGGGTCACAGAAAGACAGCTGCAAAATCCTCTCCAGAGCAGCAGGTACAGGCACCTCCATGGGATGCTCCTTCCCATATTGTTCCGTGGCAAGCAGGAGACCTGTTGTACAGGTACCTTTGCTAAGTTCTTCCGAAGCTGCTGAGACTCTGGCTGCACTTTCCATCTACCTCTCCTCATTCAAGGCACCACCCCACTGAATGACACTCTGATCAACCTCCTCCTGGCCCTGCACACACAGGCTCCCATTCCAGATAAAAACAGAGCTGAACAAGGAGATGGTAGCTGTGCTGTGTCTGCTCCTCCTCTGCTCACAACATCAGGCAGACCCCTGAGCATCCACCACCTCCACAGGCCCATATTGTGGTGGTGCAACCTGCCAGAGGAGCTCTGCTTAGCATTCTCTGCAGGGTCCTTTTTCCCATTTTTAAACACTCACTTCCATCTTTTTTGGTTTTAGTTTTTGCCAGTCACAATTACTTGGCTTCCTTCCAGACCTCCTCTCCATTACCACCATCCGTAGTGCAGAAGAAGAGACAGGAATACCAAGAAAAAGAAAGTGATCACTGTCCAAACATGCAGGGTTGGGCTTAGGATGGCTAAAGCCCACCTGGAAATGAGTCTGTCAAGGGATGTGAAGGGCAACCAGAAAGGTTTCTAGTGGTAGCAATAAAAGGACAACTAGGAAAACATGAGCATGCTGAGGAATGGTAGGAGTCCTTGTGACAGAAGACACAGTAAAGGCTAAGGCATTAAATGCCTTTTTCACTTCAGCCTTTACTGCTATACTGAGTCTGTGTGTCACAGTTTTGGTAGCAGGAGGGCTACAGAAGTGGCTTCTGCAAGGAGCTGCTAGAAGCTTCCCCTATGTCCAATACAGTGAATACAGCCAGCTCCAAGATGAGCCAACTGCTGGCCAAGGCTGAGCCCATCAGTGAGAGTGGTAGCACCTCTGGGATAACATGTTCAAGAAGGGGAACAGTTGATATGCAATAGCACCTGCAGTTGGAGAGAGGAGTAGGAACATCTGGGAGAAACAGCTCTGCAGGCACCAAGGTCAGTGAAGAAGGAAGGGCAGGAAGTGCTCCAGGTGCCAGAGCAGAGATCCCCCTGCAGCCCGTGGTAAAGACCATGGTGATTTTAGAGGCTCTGGAACTCAGAGGTGTATTTTGTACTGCCTTAAAAATTCCACTGGCAACATACCAAGATGCAAACTCACATGATGTGGACTTTCAATCCAATAAACATGAAGTTTGTCTTTCAGTCTCAGCTCTCCCATCTGTTCTTCTGAGAGAAAGTGATGACAACACTTTTCTTCCTCATTCCTTGAAGACTGCTATTTGGAGAGGCAACCAATTTCAAAACTATGCAAATAGCAACCAGTGTAATGCATGGGGTGGAGAAAGTGAGGGAAAATGCACCAACATTTTGTCAGAAAGATGGGATGGGACTATTTTTTCATTGCAAAAACTTGCATCATCACCTCCAAAAAAAAAAAAAATACTTACTTGAGCATTTTACAGAGTCCCAAAATTAAATGTTTTGAACAGTGCCTTAACATATGCATTCCCTGGATGTTTTTCAGGACTAATGGGGTTAGTGTCCCCCTTGTACGGGAGGGCTGGCCCCAGCATATGAAGAGTCTCTCCTTGCACAGCCACATCTGAGCAGGGTGAGCCAGCACAGGCAGAGCCCAAGGTCCTGAAAATCCTGGGTGTGCAGTACCGGGCAAGTCCTGAAGCCACAGCTGAGGGATCCCTTGCTCACCTCACCTGCTTGTGGGGCAGCAATGAGCCAGGGTGCCCACAGCGGGGGGCATGCATACCACCCCTGCACACTGCACAGTGCCCATGGGTAGGGTACCCCATCTTGAGATGCAGCTGGAGCTAAGGTCTGGGTCCTCTCACCTTTCATTTGGTCAAGAATAGCTCCCCTCACTAACTGCTCAGAGTTCTGGTGCCACTATCCCACCACAGAGACTGATGCTGAACTGGCAAAAGGATGAAAGGGACTGATCAGCCCTCTCCAGAATGGTACAGAGCCCTTTGCATTCAAGAGAAAGAAGGAAGGCATCGCAGCCTTTGCAGTCCAACAATCAGCCTCCTGCCTTCCCTCCCCACCATCCTGACCTAATTCCCAGTATCACCAGCCTCTCTGTGAGAGAAGGGGGAACTGGGATGGAGGCAGAGACTGAAGATTGTACTAGTATTCAGATGTTTCTAACTATACAGCTGATGCAAATAATGTGTTCCTGGAGTAGGATACAGAGATCCCTGCAAGTGGTCCTCAGATCTCTGCTTACCAAGTTGCAGCAGGCAAGTGCATGGTGTTTTTCAGCCAGTTTCTGCACATTGAGATGTGCAATCCTAGCACTGGGAGCACTATTTCATTGTCATGGTTTAGGGTCAGGGCAGCCCCTTAGACCTGTAACAGACACTCTCTGTTAACCGCCCTCCTTCCCCAGAGGGGAAGAGAAAGGGAATAAGGGAGAGAGACTTAGCAATTAGAAAAGGAAACTAGAACAGCTTTAATGGAAATGAAATTAATAATTATAAAAATGGAATATATGCAAATATATACAAAATCAGTATGGAACCCAAGCCCCCTGATGGTAATTACATCACCGTCACCACTGATGCTGTGGAGCAGGCACCAGGGGAGTCCCAGGCTGGGCTCCGCAGCTGACAGGAGCTCTGTTCAGGAGCTGGATTCTGGTACTTGATTCAGTAACACACAGATTGGGATTGAAGGCAGAATGGACAGAGTTCTCCTTGGATGCTCCAAGGAAGGAACCAAAAGAGCACCTGAGACAAGCCAAGCAAAGCTGGTAAAGTGGGACAAGAGGGGAGAAGAGCCACAGACCCTTCAGATCCCTCAGCTTTATGCTGAATATGACATATATGGGCTGGAATACCTCATTGGTCAGCTTAGGGTCACTTGTCCTGTCCGCTTGTCCCTGCAGGTGCAGCCTTTCACTTTTCTGCACCCCTCAATGTGGTACACAAGATCCAGCAGTGGCCTTGGTCTGCGCACCAACCCTTGGTAGTAACTCTAAACATGAGGTGTTATCACTGCTAGAAGCAGACACTGTCTGTGAAAACAGGTGGCTAACTTCAGACGGTGCAGTCAGTTAGAAGAACTGATCTGAAAAGTAAAATCACTGAACAGAATTAGTTCTGATCTCCCTCAAACCAGAACACATACAAAAATCTAACTTCTCAATTCTATCATACTCTTCATTTCTTCTGCATACTTTCCTATGGATATTCATAGCTGAAGAGCATCTGATGCTCAAATCTTACAATCAATGGAGTTCCTTCTTCTGTTCTGGTGCCTAGCAAAACTTTCATCACATTTAATGAAACTGGAATATGTAAATTAGTGTAGAATGGAAATAAAAAGTATGACATTTTCATACCATCATCGATTATAGCTGATTATAAGATTATAATCAGACTACAAAGATTATAAATTTAAAGACAAAACAGTCCCTTTTCCACCTTCTTGTAGGCCCCCTTCAGGTACTGGAAAGTCGTTAGTATGTCTCCCCAGAGCATTCTCTTCTCCAGGCTGAACAACCCCAGCTCCCTCATCCTGTCCTTGTAGGAGAGGTGTTCCAGCCCTCTGATCATTTTTGTGTCCCCACTGGACCTACTCCATCAGGTCCATGTCCCTCCTGTACTGAGGGCTCCAGAACTGGGTGCAGTACTCCAGGTGAGGTCTCACCAAAGCAAAGTGGCAGAATCACCTCTCTTGATCTGCTGTCCACACTTCTTTTGATGCAGCCCAGGATGCTACTGGCCTTCTGCACTGCAAGTATGCACTGTCTGCTCATGTCCAGCTTCTCGTCCATCAACACCCCCAAGTCCTTTTCTGTGGTGTTGCTTTCTATCACCTCATCCCCCAGCCTCTATTGATAGTGAGGATTGTTCCAGCCCAGGTGCAGGACCCTGCACTTGGTCTTGTTGAACCTCACGAGGTTCACACGGGCCCACCTCTCCAGCTTGTCTAGGTCTGTCTGGATGACATCCTGTCCCTCTGGCTCATCAACAGCACCACTCAGCTTGGTATCATCTGCAAACTTGCTGATAGTGCATTGGATCTTGCTGTCTGTGTCATTGTTAAAAATCTTAAACAGTACAGGTCCCAGTACAGACCACTGCAGGACACCACTTGTCGCTGCTCTCCAGCTGGACTTTGAGCTATTGATCACTACCCTCTGGATGCGATCATCCAGATAATTCCTTATCCACTGAACGGTCCACCCATCAAATCCATATGTCTCCAACTTGATGAGTAGGATGTTGTGGGGGACTGTGTCGAAGGCCTTGCAGAAGTCCAGATAGATCACATCCATAGGTTGTCCCTCGTCCACTGACATACCCACTTCATCATAGAAAGCCACTAAGTTCCTCAGGCAGGACTTGCCCCTAGTAAAGCCATGTTGGTTGTCTTGGATCACCTCCCTGTCCTCCATGTGCCTTATCAGACATTCTAGGACAATCTGCTCCATGGTCTTGCCAGGCACAGAGGTGAGACTGACAGGTCTGTAGGTCCCAGGGTCCTCCTTTTTACCCTTTTTAAAAACGTGTGTAATGTATTCCTTCTTCCAGTCACCAGGGACTTCACCTGACTGCAGGGACTTTTCAAATATTATGGAGAGTGGTTTGGCCACTACATCAGCCAATTCTCACAGGATTCTGGGATGAATCTCATCAGGTCCCATAGATTTATGTATGTTCGGGTTCCTTAGTTGGTCACAAACCTGATTTTCATATACACTGGGAGGGATTTCACCACCTTGGTCCTCATCTTCTTATTTTTTTACTTGAGAGGTGTTGGAAGAGAGGTTGCCAGTGAAGACTGAGGAAAAAAGCTGTTGAGAACATCAGCCTTCTCCTCATCTGTTGTTACTATGTCACCATTCTTGCTCTTCAGGGGGGGTATATTTTATTTAAACTTCCTTTTTTCATTGATGTACTTGTAGAATCCTTTCTTACGATTCTTAGCAACCCTTTCTAAATTCAGCTCCAATCGTGCCCTGGCCTTCCTTACCTCATCCCTACACGATCAGGCAGCATCCCTATACTCTTCCCAGGATACATGTCCCTGCTTCCTGTGCAGCTCTTTTTTGCCTCTTAGATTGACCAGCAGGTCATGGCTCAGGCATGCTGGTCTCTTCCCTCCCTTGCTAGATTTCTTACACCTGTAGATGAAGATAGAGCTCTTGCATTCAATGCAAAATGTCCTTAAAGATCTGCCAGCTCTGTTCTTCTCCCTTGTCCCTGAGGACCATTTCCCAGGGTGTCTACCTGACTAACTCCTTGAAGAGCTGGAAGATTGCTTTTCTGAAATTCAGGGTCCTGATTATGCTCCTTGACTGATTCATGACCCTTAGTACTGTGAATTCCACTAATTCATGATCACTGCAGACCAGGCTGCCTCCAATCTTGATAACCCTGATGACCTCGCCTGCACTGGTGACCAATAGATCTAGTATTGTATCCCCTTGGGTAGGGGTGTCTATTTCTCGCCCTAGGAAGTTATCATGCTTGTTGGATGAAGGCAAGGCTGTGGATGTTGTCTGTCTTGACTTCAGCAAGGCATTTGACACTTTCCAACAGCGTTCTATTAGACAAATTTATTGCTCTTGGTTTGGATGGGCATATGCTTTCCTGGATGAACAACTGGTTAGATGGATAAGTCCAAAGAGTTGTGGTCAATGGATTTAAATCTAGTTGGCTGCCAGTCACGAGTGGTGTTTCCCAGGGCTCAGTACTGAGGCCACTCCTGTTTAATATCTTCTCAATGATTTTGATGAGGGGATAGAGTGCACCCTTGGTAAATTTGCAGATGACACCAAGCAAGGTGGAAGTGTCCATCTGCTTGAGGGTAGGGAAGCTCTACAAAGGGATCTAGATAGGCTGGATCATTGGGCCAAGGCCAACTTCATGAGTTTCAATAAGACCAAATGCCGAGTCCTGCACTTGGGCCACAACAACCCCCAGCAGCAATACAGGCTTGGGGAGGAGTGGCTGGAGAGCTGCTCATCACAGAATGACCTGGGGCTGTTGATTGACAGACAGCTGAACATGAGCCAGCAGTGTGCCCAGGTGGCCAAGAAGGCCAATGGCATCCTGGCCTGGATCAGGAAAAATGTGGTCAGCAGGAGCAGGGAGGTGATCGTTCCTCTGTACTCGGCTTTGGTGAGGCTGCACCTCAAATACTGTGTCCACTTTTGGGCCCCTCTCTACAAGAAGGACTTTGAGGTTCTGGAGAGGATACAGAGGCAGACTACAAAGCTAGTAAAGGGTTTGGAGCATGTCTCCTTTGAGGAAAGGCTGAAGGATCTGGGGCTGTTTAGCCTTGAGAAAAGAAGGCTGAGGGGAGACCTTATTGCCCTGAAGGGAAGTGGAAGCGAGGCGGGAGTTGGTCTGTTCTGCCTGGTGGCAAGCGATAGAACAAGAGGAAATGATGTGAAGTTGAACCAGGGGAGCCTCAGGCTGGCTATTAGGAAGCATTTCTTTACAGAAAGGGTTGTCAGACTTTGGAATGGCCTGCCCAGGGAGGTGGTAGAGTCACCATCCCTAGAAGTGTTTAAGAGAAGGTTAGATTGTGTGCTTAAGGACATGGTTTAGTGGTTTTTGATATGGCTAGGAAAAAGATTGGACTTGATGATCTTGAAGGTCTCTTCCAGCCAAAATTATTCTATGGTTCTATGATCAAGGCACTCTAGGAGTCTCCTGGATTGTCTACTGCTTGCTGTGTTACTTTCCCAGAAAATGTCAGTGTGGTTTAAGTCCCCCAGCAGGATGAGGGCTTGTGTGATGCTCTTGTAGCTGGAGTAGGAATGCTTCATCAATAGGTTCCTCTTGGTCAGGTGTCCTGTAGTAGAGTCCGACCACAAGGTTCCCCCTGTTGCCTCAGTCTGTAATTCCTACCCATAAACTTTTGAGTTGCTCATGGCTATTCCTTTCTCTTCACATTCAAGCCATTTCTTAACATAGAGGGCAATACCTCCTCCCCTCCTTCCCCCCTGTCCCTTCTGAACAACTATCAATATCCACACTCCAGTCATCAGATTTGTCCCACCAGATTTCAGTAATGGCCACTATGTCGTAGCCTTCCCACAGCATAGTGGCTTCCAACTCCTTCTGTTTCTTGTCCATGCTGTGTGCATTCATGTAGAGGCACTTCAGCTGGGCAGCTGGCCATGTCAACTTTCCAGAAAAACTCCCCTTAATTCTCTTATGGTGTTTCCCAGATGTTTCTGTATTGGCTGTTACTACCAGAGGAGCCTCTGGTTCATCCGTGTGAGACTTTGACTATACTTCTGTGTCCCCAGAATGCTTCAGGGCAGGGGTCTGCAGGCCCTTACTAGCCCCCCATCCAACCAACCTTGGGGAGATAGAGAACTTCAGGTATGGAATTGTGAAGTGGGAAGGTATGAAGATCAGAGTAAGAAACACATGTCAAGGAGGTAAGGGCACAAAGCAGGTTTAAGAAGGTGTAGACAAATATTGCAGTTTGGACTTGATGTGAAAACTAGACAATTGTCAGACATAGAACAGAAGGAGCAGATAAAAACATATCCTCATTGACAAAGAGGAAAGATGTTTACAACTGGACTGATACTTAAAAAAATGTTTTCTTTGTCTGCCTTATTTACTTTGTATAATGCAAATGGGTTTGCATATTTATTTAAAATCAACTTTTAGTTTTGTTTGGGTTTTTTTTTTTTTGGTTTTCTGAAAAGGAAGACATCTGAAACAAACTTGTCCCCAGTAGAAATGTATTCCCTGAACTGTCATGTATAAAAATATTATTTCTCTGAGAAAACACTCCAGGAATAAAACTGTAGCATGAAGAGTAGACAGATTTATCTCATTTTTGCATGCTTGCTATTAGTGAATAGCTTGCAGTCCTAGCAGTGCTTTCATTATGGTCATTTTTCTTATTTATCTATTTGTCATGAAAATTAATTTTTCTATTGATTTTTCTAAAATCTAATATTATTTGAATCCTCCTCAAGTCTTACTAAACATGAAGAACACATTTCTTCTGACCTTACATGCTTTAATTGCAGTTTCTAACTGCTACTATCTACTTTCTGTCACTACACTGCCATTTCATCATGTATCTGATTTCTGCTTGTTTTACTACATAATAAAATCTGAGTTATCTGTGTAGCCTGTTGCATTCAGAATGTTAAAAGGTGATTATCTAAGGCAGAATTATACTTATCAGTAAAAAAGCAGTAGCTCAGATAAATTTATGGACTTTATTTTTTAGTCTTTTGTCCTGCTGATTGGGAGATGGACATAAATTTGTATCAGTTTATACCAAATGTTCAGCTGGTACATTGAATACTGTTGATACTGGAGATATTAAGTAAAGTCTTTCATAGCTGGGGATTTACTCTAAAAATGTCTCATTTGTTTTTTTCTCTAACCTTCCAGTCATTTTGTAGTTTCTAAGACTATCCTTGACACTTACACTCTCAAAAATCAAAAAATATGATAACCCATGAACAACAAATGAAATGGAAACAGTCATAAGAATTAAAGTCAAATCAGTCCCTAGGAAAGTTGCTCAGCCCCAAATAACTAGGCCATTCCTCTAAAATGTTTTCCTAACCTTTTCTGAAGCCTTAAATTCTAGAATATAATCTCTGCTTCATTTTTCCCCTACTACAACCATTAAAAAGTTTTTCCCTAAGTCCAGTATTAATTTGTCTTAATATATGACTTCACTTTGTACTCACACCAGAAAGAATAGAATGAAGAATAATCATTCCTTTCACGTTTGCAGATTTTTTTTATGGATTTGAAGATTACAACTATGTCTTTCTTCACTGTCTTCTGTCTAGATTAAATGACCCTAAATTTTTCAACTTTACTGTGTCTTCTAAACATCTTAATATTCTTGTTAAGATCCAGATTTTCTCTAACTGGCCCATATCTGTCTTGAGGCAACATAAAATTAACTCATTTCATGGTGAATTTGCATGTTATTTGGCAAACATCTGGGAACATAGTACTCTGTTATTCTTTAATTGAAACCACTAAAATAGAAGACATTGTGCATTATAGGAGAAAGATCAAATGTTCCCAGGCATTACAGACTAGAATACATACTATCAATAAAAAAGTAGTTATTGCAAAACTACAATGCATACCAGAAAATTGACATAGACAGCTGAAGTCTGTGACACAAAATCATGTGTCAGTGGCACAAGGTCCAGTTGGAGGTCAGTCACTAGTGGTGTACCCCAGAGTTTAATACTGCAGCAAATACTGTTCAACATCTTCGTTAATGACCTGTATGATGGGATGGTATGCAACCTCAGCAAGTTCACAGATGATACAAAACCAGAAGGCCTGATTTATAGATCAGATAGGTAGACAGTATGGAGAAATTGGCAGAGAGGAATCTGATGAAATTCAGTAAGGGGAAATGCCAAGTCTGTCCCAGGGGAGGAATAAATCATTGAATCACAGAATAGTTTGAGTTGGAAGGACCTTTAAAGTCCATCTAGTCCAACCTCCAAGTAAAGGGACAGACTGGAATTTACCAGCTGAAAAACAGGTTGGCAGTGAAGGACCTGGGATTCCTAGGGAACAACAAGCTGGCTAGAAGCCAGCAATATGCTCTTGTGGCAAAGAAGGCCAACAGCTTCCTGGGTTGCATTCAGCAGAACACTGTCAGCAAGTCTAGGGATGAGATCCTTTCCATCTCCTCAGCCCTGGTGAGACACATCTTGAGTGTTGTGTCCAGTAGTGGACTGCCCAGTACAAGAGTGATATGGACATACTGGAGAAAGTCTAACTTAAGGCATTGGAGCATCTGTCATGTAATGACAGGTAAGAGAGCTACGAGAGTTGAGAATGTTCTCAGCCTTGAGAAGAGAAGGTTCAAGTAGGTTTTCATACATGTGTATAAATATCTAATGGGGGTTGTAAAGAAAACAGACTTTCAGCAGCACCCACTCACAGGACGAGAAGCAATGGGTGTGCATTTAAACCCAGGAAATTCCATATGAACACTAGAAAACTTTTTTTTTTTGTGTGAGGGGGTTCATACAGTGTCACAGGTTGCCCAGGGAGATTGTGAAGTCTCTATTTGTGAAATATTTAAAACTTGTCCAGTCCTGGCCAACTTGCTGTAGGTGATCCTGGTGTAAACAGTCTGAAGAGGTCCCTTCCAGCATAATGATACTGTGATTCTGTGAAAGAGGACAAAAAGTCATTTAACTGAACATGCTTTTCTCATGATGTCTGATAAATGGTAAGGAGTCTGGTGAAGGAAATGAGAGAAGCATGAAAAAAAAAATGGCAGTGGGGAAGAATCAAAAGACTAAATGAGCCTAAGGGCAAAACTGTTGCCCAACAAAAGCTTGTTGGGGCTTTAGATTTTTCTTGAGACAATATAATTTTAGATCATGCTGAAATCTGAAATGCCCCAAATTGATAACCGTCATCAACAACAATATTGGAAATAACAGTAACAGAAGTGATAAACATAAACTTGATAGTTTTTTGCTGCTTACAGCACTGTGTCCCTTTCACCTCTCAGATTGTCAGTAAGATAAAACTAAATGCCTCTAAATACTTTTTCAGATCTTATCTTTTTTTTTTTTTTTTTTTTTTAAAAAAAAAAAAACAAGGGGTATTTTTTACTATCCAGGATCAAAAGTGAGGTTGGTAAGACATACATAGAATTTTTTTTCTTAAAGCAAGTAAGAAAAATGGTATAGGTGATAGTAAAACACAAAATAAGAACTGTAATTTGGGTAGGAAGATACAATTCCCAAAGTAAATCATATCAAGCCCCATGTTGGTAATCGTCTTCATTTTATGCTGTACAAAAATGGAGCATTAGTGGAGAAGAGCAAATCTTTGGAAGTCCATGACTGCATCAAAAGCTGATGAGCTTCTATGAAGTCAGTGTGCCATGACAGGGTAGAAATGGATAGTAAGCCACTCAAATCTTCATAGTTAAATAAATAAATAAATTGTAAAAAGGAAAAGAGAAGGATGGAGAAAATACATGAGAAATTAATCACACTCATGCAATCTCTCTGAGACTGAACAAAAGAGTTGCATGATCTCCCTGAATTTGTGATGAAAAAATGCAGGCATACAACCTTTTTCCTGAAAAATGATGAAAAAACGCAGTTATTGTGGACTAAAATGTAATGAAACTCTTGTTCTTGCTTTGATCATTCCCTATACTGTTCAATTTCTTGCCTTTACATAAAACACTGCAGTACCTTCTTTGAAATGGTAAAGGTGAACAACGTTCTTCCATGAAGTCAGCCACAGACTTACTTAAATACTAGATTACTTTCCACTTTTTTATCTTAAATGGAAAGATATTTAATATGGATATTATTTAGAAGACAGAATTTAAGAAATATAAATAAAAAGGAGCCTGTTGTACATTCGTACAAGAACTAGTTCAATTGCACTTACTAATTCTTTCTGGGAAAGATTTGAGTAAAAATAGTGAAAAGAAATTAGAATGTGTTGTACCTCAGGCTTGGATCAAATGTTTTAGAAGTTTTCTTATGGCAAAAGACTACAACAAAAATATATGTCATTATTTAACTCTTCTCAGTTGATGCTCTCTCAGAATAGAACTCATAACCCTCTTCTGGACCAGTCCCTTCTTCAGTGGTGGATCTTCTCTGATCTGCAGATGGGGGTTCCAAGGGCTCAGTCTGCCCTCTCACCATAGGCTGAAGTGGAATGGCTGGTCCAGTGTGCCTTCCCTCCTTCCTCACTGATCTCAGTGTTCACATGGTTGTCTTCCTCACATTCCACCCCTTTCCGGAGGATCTACCAACACAAAAGAAGTAATGTAACAGGTTTTTCCCTCTTAAGTATGTTATTGGAGAGTCAAAGATTGGCTCAGCCTTGGCTAGAGGTGTATGCAACTTGGAGCCAGAGGAGCTTCTTGAAACTTCTTACAGGAGTCATGCCAGTAACCCTCTCCCCCACTAACAAAATCCCACCAGGCGCACAAGTATATATTGACATTTCCACATGATTATTTGCCTTTTATCTTGCAAAAAGAAGAGTTTTAACATCGGTGTTTTTAACAGTAATGTTGTAAATCGTAGCCATGTTTATCTCCTACCATGTTAAATCTCACAGTATCTCTTTGAAACTGTAGCAATTTTGTGAGATGCTGAACACAGAGCCCTCACCCAGCTTGTTCTGCAGAATTTTGATGGCAGAACTCACAGAATCACAGAATTTCCTAGATTGGAAAAGACCTTTAATATCATCTAGTCCAATCAATAACCTAACACTGAGAAGACCCTGACTAAACTATATCCCTCAGCACTATATTGATGTGACTCATAAATACCTCCAGGGATGGGGACTCAATCACTGCCCTGGGCAAGCTATTCCAGTGCCTGAAAACCCTTTCAGTAAAGAAATTCTTCCTCTTATCTAATCTAAACTTCCCTCAGTGCAACTTAAGGCCATTTCCTCTTGTTCCATCCCTTGTTACTTGGTTGAACAGACTGACCCTCACCTCTAAACAACTTCCTTTCAGGTAATTGTAGAAAGTGATAAGATCTCCCCTGAGCCTCCTTCTCTCCAGGCCCTTCACCAGCTTTGTGTCCATTCTGTGGACATACTCTAGTGCCAAAGTGTCCTTCTTGTACTGAAAGGCCCAAAACTAAATACAGTATTCAAGATGCAGCCTCACTAGTGCCAAGTACAGGAATTGAATCACTTCTCTGGTCTTACTGGCCACACCATTTCTGATTCAGGACAGGATGCTGTTGGCCTTCTTGGCCACCTGGACACACTGCTGGCTCATGTTCAGCTGGCCATCAATCAACACCCCCAGGTCCTTCTGTGTTGAGCAGCTTTCCAGCCACTCCTCCTCAAGTCTGTAGCACTGCATGGGATTGTTGTGGCCCGAAATTTGGTCTTATGGAAATTCATACCATTGACCTTGGCCCATCAGTCTTGTCTGTCCAGATCCCTCTGTAGAGCCTCTCTACTCTCAAGCAGACTGACACTTCCACCCAGCTTGGTATCCTCTGCAAACTTGCTGATGGTGCACTCAATCCCCTCATCCAGGTCATCAATAAAGATATAAAACAGAACTGGCCCCAGTATTGAGGCCTGGGGGACACCATTTGTGACCAGCTGCTACCTGGATTTAACTCCATTTACTACCACTCTTTGGGTCTGGCCATCCATTTTGCATGTCCAGAAAAGCATAGGCCCATCCAAGCCTTGAGCAGCCAGTTTCTCCAGTAGAATGCTGTGGGAGATGGTGTCAAAGGCTTTACTAAAGTTCAGATGGACAATATTCACAGCTTTTCCCTCATCCACTAAGTGGGTGACCATGTTGTAGAAGGAGATTAGGTCAGTTAAGCAGGACCTGCTCTTCATAAATCCATGCTGACTGGCCGTGATCATCTGATTGTCCTGCATGTACTGCGTGATGGTACTCAGGATGATATGTTTCTGGCACTGAAGTCAAACTGTTAACTAAGAGGAAAATAAAGAACGTAGTTGAACATAATCAACATAAGACTTCACAACATTTCTAGAATGATATCAGGGAATATTTTATAGGTACTTTTTCTGATTCTTATCTCTACAGTATATGTACTAAAGACCACTCTTTTTTTGCACCTGACGAACAGAAATGCATATGAATTCATGAGATTCACAACCCTATTACTTACAGTCTTAAGTAATTCAGACAAGTGTTTAATTCATACCCAGATATCTTATGTTAATTTGAACAATTCTTTACAGGGCAAATTTAACCAATATTATCAACTTTCCACTGTAGAATTGAGTAAAAAAAGATTAAGCAAAATAAGCTTTTATGTCTAACTCCATGTATTGCTACCTTTAATGTAAAAAAATTCTTCAACAAGATCTTTTTACTTTTGTTTAGCTGCAAGAGTATCAAATAGCGTGTGTCCAGTTTTACCAGGCACAGTGTTCCGTGAGTTAACAAGCTGACCTGACACCAGGAACTCTGTCATTTAGGTTTATTTAAGACAATGTATTTGAGTTTCAGCTTTTGACTAGAGAAGATAGGAATTTCCAGATGATCATGAAAATTGTCTTCCACGCATCTTCATGTATATGTGATAATTATATACTAGTATAGAACAATTTCATGTATATCCCTCAAAGATCTGAATATATCCAGGTTACTTGCTGACATATGTAATGATTTAAAATTCTGTACTGCAACTAAGGGTAAATGATGAAAATGAGGAAAAAAGCTGTGTTGCCAATATCAGAACTGAGCCTTCAGCATGTTTGCCATCTCAAACACTAATTCTGTAAGGAAGCATTAAACAGGAAACTTTCACTTTTGGAAGAAATTCATCTGAAATAAGTGTATCAATAATGCAAATATTTAGGCACATTTCATTTCAAGAAGTACAATTATTTAGAGATAGCACTTCCTAGTCCATAAGAATTAATTCTGGTTGATAGATTTATTTTTCCTAACCTGGCATAATTTCCCTCTTGTTTTCTAAATTAATCTCCCTAAACTGCCACTTTTATAATACACATTGTTTGGCCTCTAGGAACCTAGACAGTAAAAAAACCCAAATTCAATGTAAAGCTCCAAATAAGCAGTGTAAACTGGATCAAATGTTATGATGTTGTGCACTGATACATATATTTGAGTGAATCCTGTCATAGTTGTTTAAAAATGTTATTTTCCTTAACTGTCCTCCTTTTATCTCTACCAAATATAACCACATTGTGGCAGGGTACATGGAGAACAAACGCTTTCAGCCTGCATAATAGCAGGGATAGAAAGAAAGAAAGATTACCAAGACTAGATTATTTTTTTTTGGTTATTATTTTTTAATTTGTCTTGGATATTTGCATTATTTATTCAGAATAGTTACATGTTATTTCTCTATATGAACTAACCAGATCAGCTGAAACTCTAAAAGAGACTAAGTAGACTGTGGTTCATATTGTGAACACCAGAAGAAAATGGAAAGGTCAGTTCTTAAGAGTCTACAAGACATTACAGACAGAGATGAAAAGAAAGGCACAAGCTACCAGGCAGGAGCCTGAACTTCATGCAGGGAAGCCTAGGGACCGCCTAAAGATGAGACAGGCAGCTAGACCACAGAGGGGACAGACAACACTTCCTGTGGACCAGAGGGAACTGCAAAGATGGTTTTGATACTTGATAATCTTGGTTATTAATAAAAAAACACCAGAAGCAAGAATTTGTCTTCAGTGACCCAGTCAACAAAAACCAAACATTCATTAACTTATTTTCAAGTATTTGTGGTTTATGCTCAGATCAAATCTGGTTTGGTATTTTTGAAAGGTGGATGTATCTAAAATCTTTTCTGTCTTCTTGGGGAAGAAAGAAAAGTTCTAGAAACTTCAGTATTAAAGCTATGCTGCTGACTCAGAGTCCCATCACAACATGTAAGTTTATTTTACCTATATCCATAGCAATTGGGAAGATATCAGTGATGGCATATGTCCCATGGTTTAACACTGTAACAGAAACTTTCCCAGATTATGATTTTGCATCAAAGCATGACTCTACATCCTTATACGCTGAGTACAGAACTTGTTATTTATTCATTATTTTGTATAGGTCTGAAAGTATCTAGTGCTTTGTATAGCTGTTTAGAAAATCCAGCAGTATAATTGCCTTGCATGCAATCATTTATTTATTTATTTCCCTTTATTGTTATTTTCACAAATGTAAGGTAACAATTTCAATATCTGCCTCAAAGAACCCCATTTTTTTGGAGAAAAATATTAATACTCCAGAATAGATCCGTTAAACATCAGGATTTATTGTCACTACTGCAACACTCATCTGCACAGGAAGAGAGACTAGAACCTGAGTCTCCAACACACTTAAATTTTCCCAACAGCTTCTTATTTCAAAAATTTTGGAATTTTTGGAAAAAAGACCACAAGCTTGGCAGGTGAAAATTCTCAAGGATATATCATAAAACAATATATTAACAAAAAATGACCAGAACTTGGGGGAAATTTTACATTAATGTTTTTACAATTATGAAAATAATCATGAAGAGCTATAGATGGTTTTTCTTACATGGGGTACCAGCCAGTATTCTAGGATTGGTAAAACATGAATATTTCATTTTATAAATGCAACCTTTTTTTTTTTTTTTTTTTCCTCTTTTTTTTCTGTATAGCGTCTATGAAACTTCTTCCAGAAAGCCCTTGATCATCACACACCTTTTTATGTCGGAGCTTTTTCTAGAAGACAGATGTCATAATTCCATCTGCTTTGTTGAAAAGTTAGAGATCAACTATAAAAGCCACCAAACTTTGGCATATGATTGTATATAATAATTTTTATAGTTACAATTTTGACAAGACTCTTTTTATTTTCATTTAGGCATTCCACCATGGATTGAAATTAATGTTGTGAGCATTAAAGTCTTTGAAATAAATGTGTCTGGAAGCAGATGTATTACCAATGAATACAAATAAAACTATTTTTCATAGGACTTCCCATCTGGAGAAGACAATTACTGCATATTATATACTATATCATCGACCATAGGCAAAATTCACAATAAGATAGAACGACTAGTAAGTTTTAACATTTCTTTGTGTCTGAGTGCATTATGATTTAAGAATCAGTTATATCCCAATCCTGAAAATGGCTGCACTTATATTACATTCACAGAGAACTGCACTGAAATCTGTAAACACCATAAAAATCACTCCTAAAATTAAGAGTCTTTAATTTCTGTCTGTGGAGTTGTGAAATTCAGATTAGAACTCAGAATATAAAGAAGCTACATTTTTTAAACACCTCAGTAATTTATCTTATTCATGTCAGTAAGTCACAGAATAACTGAAGCATTCTACCCTAACAGACAGGGCAGACAAAACTGAGGTACTGCAGAAATTTATACAGAGATGCCTTACAGTTTTAATGACAACAAGAAATAGCTATTGAAGATGGAAGGTTACACATTAACTGATTATGTTTTCTACCCCAGTCCAGTGCACTGGGTTCTTGGATGGTGTAAATTTCATGTAGTTTTAGTAAAACTAACGGTCAAATGTCTATTTGAAATACAGGAGAACACTACCTGAGTTTTGTATCCTTCTATCCTTGAACCACACACATAAGCTTCCCCTAAGCCACCTCAGGATCTGGATCCATGTGTTTCCAAGACACAAGGAACAGCTCTGATATAATGCCATTGCTTGGACTTGGTTGCTAAGAAAGTGGCTAAGTCAGGAAACAGCTATGAGATAAAGTCTGTGAAAGATATAAAATATAAAGATAGAGAAAAAAAAAAAAAAAAAAAAAGCATTGTTGAGACAGTATTTCTAATAACTCTGTATTCAAGATGGGAAACATCAACATGAAAAGGTTTAAAATCCTAAAAGAAAAAAAAAAAATCATAGTCTAATGAGGAGTTGACAGACCATCAGGTTAAGTTGGTGTTTTAGTGTCGATCAAGGCTGTGAAAGATGGATGAGAATCCAGTATAGGAAGTTATGGAGGTGAACTGCTGTTTCCATAAGGTTCTTTCTGGCCATCCAAAGCCCTCAAGGTGGTGAGCACATGGAGCCTAACAGCTCAGAACTAACATCTGTGGGTATTAGCTAATATCTAATTGCTGTATTCATTTAAATTGTGATTTTCCCATATTTTATGGCTTCTTGTCCCTTTTACCTTGTTGTACCAAGCAAAGGGTCAGAATCATTTTCCTCCTTGTTTGGGTTATTAACCAACGTTTGGTTTAATAATGTGTGATGTCTCAGTCAACAGAAAATTATTTTCTAGTCCCTTAGCAATTAAGAGTTTTGTATTTGCAGTACATTTAGACTGCACACCCTCAACTTCAGCATCCAGTCTGAAGCCAAAGTCACTCTGATGACTACAAAACACATTGCAGTATTAATGGATTTACTGTCCTCTCCTGTTGATATTGTCAATTGTCTAAAATTTATATGGACTAAATCTGTTTCTAAGAGAACTAAAAAACTAACCAGAAACTCCCACAGTCTGATAAAGAAATAGCAGTGCTATCTTGGGAAATGTCATCTGACTAATGCTACAATAATGATCATTTTGTAATGATATATTGAAGGATATAGGATGTCCCTGAATGAATGGTAAGCTTACTAATTCCTCTGGATGCTTCCCAATTAATAGTTTAATTTTGCAATTTAATAGACCTCAAGACTCAACATGAAGATTCCAATGAGACACGAGGGACAAATACTTTATAATAAATCCTATCCCAATTTTTATTCACATATTGTAACACACAGGTTAAAAAAAAAAAAACAAACCACTTTTTAAAACACCAAGAAGTAATGGGACATTACCTGTTTCACAGCCAACAAAAAGCTACTCAAAAGAGGTGTGAAGATCATAAGAGGAGGAACATGATAGTTAACCAGCAATGAGACTAATAAACTATCTATTTATGCACATGAATTGTTTTCCTTTGTTTTTGTTATTTCAGACACAAACTTATCTTTGATAAAAGAGGTAGATAATACACAGATGAAAAGAGGCTGTTTTATCTGGCATTGGTTTACTGCATGGATTGTGACCTACTAGGTTACAATGTCTGAGATAAGACATACATGTGTGCATGTGTCAGGGAAAACACATTAGCCCATTTTAGACATAGATGCAGGACATGTCCTATCCCAACTACTTCTTGAGATCTGTTCTGTCTGGAAGGTACCTTTTTGCGGACACTAGTTGAAGTGTGGGTGCATAGTGATCTAACTGGTAAATATGGAAACTAAGAGCATCTAAAACTGCTCCAGGTTTACTGCGCACTTAGGTGATCTGACACCTTTCTCAGACATGTTTTCTTTCATTTTCTCTGAATTTTGTTCCTCTTCTTTGCCATTCTTTTGTTGTCCTCTTCTCCTTGGCATGCAGTTCTGATTAGGTGCACGAGCCTCAAGTTTTCTCCACCAAGCTGCAGTCTTCACTATCTGTTTCCAGGACTCATCTACTTTTACAGTTTTTTCAACCACTCCCAAAGTTTCCATTTCACCTGTACTCTCTTCCACCATGGATACTTAAATAATTTATGACTATGCCTGCACTCTGATTCTTTTCTGCCTTTTAGCCTAATCAAATAATGTCTTTAATTCTTTCATGCTAGACAGGTTTGTGCCCAAAGTTTTCCCTAAATCTTGATTTGAGCTTCTAATGGAGAAAGAATACTAATTCACACACTGTTTGTGATTAAGCTTATCAGGTGCTTATATCAGATGATCATGTTTATCCATAAAGGGTGAACTGTGTATAGGAGAAAGTCAATTTGACAAAGTGCTTCTATTCACTTCCACTCTGTCTCCTGCTACATCCCTGTTCCATATTGATTCTTTGCTCACAGGTCAATTTCTTCACACTTTTCTCACTCTGTAGCAGTTTTTTGCAACTTCTCTCTACACAGAGGTCTTTCTTCCTCAGTTGTGTTTTCAGAAATTAAGACATTTAAAAGAAAAGCCAAGAGGAACCAATGGATAAACTGGGAATGACAAGATCTGAAAGTACAGGCTATCATAGGCATTTTAGTGAACTTAAAAATGCCATTGTGGCTGATTATTTCATTTTGACTTCTTCCTTTTTTGTTTTGACTCATGTACTGCCTTGCTAATAATCCCACCAAAATAGTATAGACAAGAACAGAAAGCACTTCTGACATGAAATTGATAGGTTTGTTTTTTTTCTGGAGGGAAGCAATATTAACAGCTTTTGATATAGATCATGAGCATGTAGACAGCCAAAACAGTGTACCTGGATTTTGTAGAAGCTTTTAACAAGATATTCTTTCAGACCCTCACTGTAGGCTCCCAAAGAAATGGTGAACAACTATGAAGAAAGGTATAGGTCAGTGAGTGGCTAAAAAGATCAGAAATAAAGAATAGAACTTTATGTCCAATTTTCACACAAGCAAAGACTTCTGGTAGGATGCCATAGATTCTGGGACATAGATCATTTAGTAGATATCATAGAATCCTCTGATGCAGTGAAAAACTCAACAACTGAAGTTATTAAGCGGGCATTCTTTATTTTGCGGAGCCGAATGCACAGGGGATCACTCCTCCAAATGTGCGTGCTGATACAAGCTGGGTACACAGTTTATATGCAGACTAAACATACATATTCATTATATTTCTTATACTAATGAGTTCCTAGAATTAATTTACATAGTCTGAGCATGCGTAATAAAATTAGGGTTAGGGTCTTTTCTCCCCTCGGTGGTATTCCATGACCTCTGGTGGACATTTACTTCATCTTCTCTTCTTCATCACCGTGTTCTTTTAGTGACCTAAAGCTGAAAATCCTTGGTTTTGCCAGTTCTTATCTTCTCAGCATGCTCAGGCACCTCAGGACATCTAGTTGCCCTGTTCCTAAACACTATCCACAAGGTTATGAATTTCACAGTATGTCCCTACTATATAACTACCCATCTATTGTTGTTGCTTGTTCAAAGATTAGTGAAACTCCACCAGACATCCCGTCACCTGCCTTCACCTCACTAAATGATCTGGGAAGGGAGGTAAATAATGATGTGATAAATTTTACATATAATACAAATTCAGTGATTTTTCTACTAATCATAGGGGAAAATTTTAGGAAAAGCATTTCCACTGTCAGAATTTATTTTATTTTGGAAAGACTGCAAAGATGTTTACTGAAAATATGAGCATAACAAGAATAGCCAGTTCTTTGGATAAACACAAAGCACTCTAACTTACACACACGTGGATTAAAACCAAAATTGTGCCTCATTTTGGAGCAGTAAACTTCAAGATTAAGGATAAACAAGTTCTTCGCAAACTTCTTGCATAAATAAGCAATTAAAAATGTATTGGAATTAAGTTTAGAATAGTGCCAAAAATGCATTAACTGGCAGCCTGTCTCCCACTCACCTCTGGTTCCTTCAGACTTTCCCTGTACTTTTTCTTGAAAAACATTATATTACTGTTTCTTACTATGTGTAAATCATAAAATGCACAATAAAGCTGATAGTCAGGTTTACATTGTTAAAAAATGCCAAGGCTGCATCTATGGCACTTTGGGTCTGTTTACATAAAGTATAAGGGAAGCTACCCTAGCAGGAACTGAACAAGAGAAGTCATCTCTGGAACAAGCAGCTTTCTGCAGAGCTGCACCTTCCTTAAGTAGCTCTGCTTAGAGCCTCAACAGTTAGCTTCTGAATGCCTATGTGTTAACATTGCTACTGTACTGTTCTTAAATAGCACTGTACTATACTGTTCCTAGGAACCACAGACCAGTGTCGCTGTGTACCATGTAGCTATCTCAGCTAGCTCAAAGGCAAATTGACAATTTCATGGCACAGCACTGTGCTACATAAAAATATTTATAGAGTCCCAGTACTCTGTTGAAAGAACTGTCTTCATACCTACTTGTCTTCTTACTGCCTGGTAAAATGCAGCTCTGGTTCCTGAGCAGGGTGTCTGGAAATTACTGCAGTCATAATTTACCTGAAGCATTGAATGGAAATTGACTGGACATGACTAAAAACTAAATAAACCTTGTGATTAGATGGAAGTTAAAGTTTATTTTCTTCTTCTATTCTGTTTTTTAAGTCAAATGGTATCAATAGGAGTAAGGAACTTCAATGGTATAAGAACTCTGTACTGTCCCTCTGCCTCAGAATGGCACACATGCAGAAAATGCCAAACAGAAAATGCCCACCCTCCCCACCAGAGAGGAAGCCTCCCTGGTCTGACATTGTACATGAGGCCAGATGGCAGACTATGAGCAGAAGATTAAGGGTCCTTAGAATTGAATGACAGGTTTTATTCCCAGTGCCATGGTAGTTAAAGAGAGTTTTCAAAGTTCAATATGCAGAAGTCACATAACTTGTGACCTCATCTTGCCAATTAGGAGAGAAAACCTTTAAGGGTAATAAGCTGGCCAGATAAATGTAGACTTCCAGGGCTAATGAGGATCATATTGTATAAATTGACAGCATTCCCTTATTTTAATTAAAAATGAATAAACATATGGTATGTTTTGTCCCCATTTTTTTTGTTATGAGACATTTTGGCAATATAACATACCAGCTTATGATAACAGATGAAGGAAAAAGCAATTCACTTCTTTGGGCATATAGCCTTCCTGGCATCTGTCAATGTTCTGTAGATTCAAAGCCACACACAAAACCAATTTTTTTATCATACAAAGCATTCTTTATATAATGAGTGAAAAAAAAAATCAGAAAAGGCTACGTTATTTATAATGACAAGGAAAATCTGGTGTATGCTGTTTTAATACCATGTTAAAGGGCTGGAAGGGAATCTTCATATAAGGAAATATATATGCTTAGTGATAAAAGAATTAATCAGAATCACAATTAATATTTACATAATATTAAGCAGCTTACTTTGCAGATTTATGATGTATATTTTAAATAGGAATTTGTTAAATATGAATGATACTTTAATACAAAACAGAATTTCACGTATGATTATGCCAGAAACTCTGTCTCCAGAATTTGTACCATTAACTTAAGAGAAAATAAGTGTAGAATAAAGATGTAATCAAAGCAACCTGAGCCCCTGATCTATTCCTTGTAAATAAGTTGTATCCTTCCTCCAAACTCTGTGTAACATTCAGGATTTGCCCTGTAGCTTTTGTGGTGGGTCATTGTTCATCTTAATTGAAAGTATACTTATCAATGCTGAATGCTAATGGTCTTCTTCAGTCTTCTGTCTTCATTTTCAATATTCATTAATACTTCAAGGATTATCAAGATTTAGAAATAAAGCTGTAATCCAAATCTCTAGAACAAGCGCTTTATGTATGCTCAGTTAAGTATTACTTGTGAAGCACCCTGCAAAGACATGTTTTAAAAATGTTAGTAAACAACATCTTTAAAGTAAGATAAAGCCTAAGCCAAACAACTTTAAATGTTTTAAGATTTGAAGCAGTCTGTATTATATATAAGACACTTAAAAAAAATTTGCAGTGAATATAATGTATTCTCTGCCTCTTAGGGTCTTGAGATCAATAAGAAATAGTGATTTTTCTTGGAAGGTGTATTTTAGGAAGACCATAAACATAAGGGTCTTTACTATTTGAAATTGCCTGAGCTTCCTATATACAAGCATGTGTGTCCAACCATTAACCCAACACTACCAGGTAACCACTAAACCATGTCCCTAAACACCACATCTACACATCTGTTAATACTTCCAGGTGTTTTCCCAAAACGGTGTCCGTCACCTGGTATGCATCTGCCAATCACTCACACATACAAGGTGAAGGTATTTTCTTTATTCTTATGAGAGCACAATCATGGGTGCTGGGTCAAAACCAGCACACCAACATCTTAAAACACCAGTTATTTGTACACAGAGTTTTAATTATATTAATCTTTCTAATATATACACATTGTTATTCACCCATGTGATTGGCTAAAATATCCTCACTTCCTATGTAAAAATCGCTATGTATGCTCTGTCCAATTATTTAGCTATTCGTTTCCTTGTTCTTTTGAGAAGGTAGTGTAATTGTGGTCAGTTGTCCAGTGGTCACAATTTCCCCTGATGAAATTACTCCCCCAGTTTCACTTAGACTTGGCCATCTTCAACAGTTCTTCAAGGCTAGTGGTTTGGTCAACACATTATTCTTTCTATAGTCTTTGTTCTAGACAGATACATACTATTATTAATGATTAGGTTCTCTTTCTGATTAAAACAAAAGTATGTTACTAAGCATGTTTTTAGGTGCATAATTACAAAAGCCAAATGAGGCTTTTCCTATGCTCACTTTAACTGACTTAAAATATACAAATAACAGTATCTTCCCATATAAAAATGACCATATCTTCCAAACTTCTAAACTTTCCTGGGCATTGATATCCCAGGGATAGTGACTCAATCACTTCCCTGGGCAGCCTGTTGCAGTGCTTGACAACCCTTTCTTCAAATAGTTTTTTCTTAATATCCAACCTAAACCTCTCCTGGTGCATCTTGAGGTCTTTTTCTCTCATCCTATCATTTGTTACTTCGGAGAAGAGACTTCTACTCACCTCACTATAACCTCTATTCAGGTAGTTGTAGAAAGTGAGGAGGTCTCCCCTGGGCCTTCTTTTTTGCAGGATAAACAACCCCAGGTCCCGCAGCCAATCCTCATAAGACTTTTGCTGTAGATCCCTCATGTAAGGCCTATGGACATTAGGAGGAAAACTGTGACAATAACGTTGATAATAACTTTTGATAACATTTCCCCAGATTTTTTTTTGTAATAATTATGGGAAGAAATGCATTATGCTAAAGAGAGCAAATGAGAGGGAAAAAAAAAGGGGGGGAAGAAGGGAAGGGAAGGGAAGGGAAGGGAAGGGAAGGGAAGGGAAGGGAAGGGCAGGGAAGGG
>WTSP01012177.1:0-46553 GCA_025331215.1 Actenoides lindsayi
GCGACGGGCCGCGGCGCGGTGAGAGACGGCGGCCGGGGGCGGCACCGGGCCGCGCTCCCCGGGCCCGCCCTCGCCGGGAAGGAGCCCGCGGCGAAGCGGCCGCCGTTCGCTGCGGGCCCTGGAGGGGCGGGAGGCACCGTGGGCCCCCGGGCCGCAGCCTGGCCGCGCCTCAGGCCCGCCGGTGCCACAGGGTGGTTTTAGTGCCGATACGCAAACCGCCCATCTAGGCAGTTCGCGAGTTTTAAACCAATCCCGAGATTTTCTTTCTTATTCACAAGAAATGCCACACTATCGCCAGAACCAAACCCACGCTGCTAGGTGCCCCGGCCCGCGGAGCAACAACGGCACCCGGCTGGCAGGATTTGCTAACTAATTCCACCAAGAGGAGACATTTTCTTCTCTAATGCACGTTTAATAAATTTTACCAAGATTTTCGACAAACATCAGAATACAACATTGGTGTCATTCAAACTCTGGCTCTAAAAATTCAGTTGAAGGAAGGCAGGTAAAAAGAGAACAAGCCAGGATGCCTCCAAACCCTTTTTTTTTCCTTTAAAATGATACATTATTTAAAGGGAAGGGGGAGGGGGGAATAATTGGTTTTGTTTATTTGTTTGGGTTTGTTTTTTTCAGGGGACAGAAGAATAAACCAACAAATCTATGAGGAAATTTTTGAAGCTAAAGTTTGGTCATTGCCCAGTTTCCAATTTAAAGCAAATGTTTCTTTTGGAGCGTGAAGCTGGCCTCAAATATAAATTCTGAGCTGAAACAAGCCCTGTTCTTCGACTTTTGTGAAAATGTTTGACATGGCTTTTATTTTCTTTTGAAATTGATTTTTTTCACTTCAAAATGTTCCAGGATTGGGTATCACTTCCCCTCCAGCAATAACTGCAAACCAGTATGAACAAGACAGGAATCACTGGGAATAGTTATTAAAACAAACAAATAAACAACAACAAAAAAAACCCTGGGGAGATGGATTTAGTTATTTAAATTATGGGAAGCTGATCTCAGGAGCAACACCAGTATAAACATAATTTTAGGTGTTTGAAATCCAAAGATTACAATCACAGAGAAGTGCCCAAAATCATATCTGGAATGCTGCATACTACAGCTCTTGCCTCAGCAATTTTATTTAATTTTGAGAATTCACAGGATGTCAGCCTTAGGCCACTACCAAATCACAGGGTTATTTGTTATACAGACAATTTACATTTGAAAAGAGGGTGAAGTGAAGCCCTCTTTACACTGCTTTATTCAGTTATTTGTAATTTTATATACAAAAATTATTAATTTTTTTGTCTCTGGCCCTCTACAGTTCATGAAATTAAACATCAGAGGTGTGCTGTAGGACATGCATACACTATAGTGGTTCAGCTGCTGTTCTTTCTTCTTGCAACTGACAATTACTCATTAGAAAAATGAGAACAGACCACGTTAGGTGCATCCTTTAAATCAGATGAGGAAATGAAATTTCATTAATCTCAAGGACTCACTGTTAAGTTTAAACTCCCAAGGAAAGGTTCCTGGTGGCGGCAGTGAAAGCACTATGGTATTCAGTAATATTAAAAATGTTCTGGCTATTATGATTGCTCGTTTCAGATGCCTGTCTTCTGGGCTTCTTTAGCATTCACACAATCAAGTTACTGCACATGCCTGACTTCACAATGTCGCAGTTGACAGAGGCCTCATTTGCAGTAAATGAAGTACAGGAGTTGTTTCCAAGTGTCAGTCTTGAGTGATTAGTGTCAATATAGAATTTGCAAGCACCATTCTCTAGCTGAAAATTTGGATTTTCAGTATTTTAAAAACAGGAGTCAATTGTGAATGATCTGTATAGAGACCAACCATCTCTTTTCCTGATGATTTAAAAGGCAACCTGAACAGTTTCTTCTGCTGTGTAGAATGATTCCGAAGTGAAGTCAGTTTCTTGAAATCCCATCCTTCACTGAAGAGTAATAAGAAACACAGTTACCACAATTCCCAACCCCCTAAGAACATTTTTATTGGAAACAGACCACTGCTCTTGGCCATTTCCTCCAAAAGAGAGTAGGTCACCTGTCTATCATTGCTTTTTCTGAGGAAAACCAAAAGTTATTCAGTAGTGTCTCCAGATAAGCTTGAAAACACACACACCTGCCTAACCTGATTCCTACACAAACGCAGCACCTGATCCTCAGCTATCTGTGAGTGTACTTTAAGCATGACTAATTCCTGTTAAATTAGGGTTTTTTGGGGACAAGTTAAATGTACAAAAAATGCCACCTGTTTTGGCACTATATTCAGAAAACGCATTAGCAATCAGTGCCAGTGCACATCTTATTAACCATTCTTTAAGCACATAATATTTTGGGAGCTTCATTTCAAACTTTTGGAGTTGCAGTATTCAAAGTTCCCAAGGATACAGTTGTTATGCTGTGAAATTCATGCTTTCTGGCTCAAGTGGCAGAATTAAAATCACTGAGTGTCATTCTTTTCCCATGAGATCAATGTGCTCCTACTGACTTTAATATCCCACTGACCTACAGGGTCCTATATTTTATCATCTTTTCAGAAACTGGTATATATGAATAAAAACTAAAGATAAAATCAGACAACTTACCTGAACACTGAAGCATTTTCCATTCCTCCTGATACTGGTCTCTTAGTTTTTTAATTTTATTTATTTTTCCTTGGGTAGGAGGTACATAAATTCCAAAGTGAGGTGTAGAAGCACCCACTAATGCTTTGGCTACACTTTCCATTAAATTTATCTCTGTGTCCTATTTAAGAAGAAAAACAAATACTCCTGGGAACCAAACTTTGTTTCAGTAATACATTAAATATTTTAAAACAAGCTTTTGTAATTAAGTTGCTAGTATCAGTAGCAAGAATGAGTAACTTTCCATTTCAAATAAAAATGTGTCAAAATGCAGTTTTTTCTTGAAAAATGTAAATTAAATTTTATCTCCTGAAAATCTTTTCTTTCAAATAGAGAAAGAATCTGAGCTTTCCTTTTGTGACTGCAAAGAAATAATGTTGAGTTAAAGGTAGAAAATGTTAAGAGGGAAGAGGATCATGGAGTTTGTTTACTTCACTCATGATTTATTTTCTGTTGGTAGAAAACAGATATATTTTGCTTCATCAAGAACTGACTTCTTTGGATGCCTGACAACAGTCCAAATCAATACAATTTGCTTTCAGAAATTACATTCTGAAGTGTCAATAGTATGTAAAGATTATTAACATTTATTTGGAAGACTGTAACTCTATTTTATTTTTAAGAGATCGAATATTTTTTCAATAATTCTAAAAAGCCAAGCACATGCATTAGAAAATCCCCACACAGGACATAATCCTGTTAGGGAGCTCCCTGCAGAGTACCAATAAAAAAGCATCATTAATGTTTTTAGAGATATATGCCTAACTTCCTTTTTCTCTCTGAGTTTGGCCTTCAGAATATCAAGAATTCTTTCAATTTCATACTCCTAATGTGCAACTACACTATTTCTGTATAGTGTATATCAACATACAAATTATTTTAGCTTGGAGAGTTCATGTATCAGAAATATGAAATTAAATCAAATAACATCTGAAAAGACTACAGCATAAAGTATGTAAAATCCACTTAACTGGCAGCTTAGTGAATAGTATGTCATTAATTGGATACTTGCTGGGAAACAGAGGAGAATGAAATTGCATATGTGAGCAACTGTTTGTTGTTTCTCATTAAAGAAGTAGAAAGCACAAAACCAATCAGAAGTTACTGTTTCACAGGACACACAGAGAAACTGTGTTACTCACAGCCACAGTGCTCCAGAGTTCAAGAGTGTAAATTGAGTTCTCTACCAGATTAGACAACTGCATGGAAGATACTTCCACTGGCACTTACTACACACTGGTCTGGCTACAGCCTCTCACTTCCTAAATTTAGAAATCCTTAATGCAGTAGTGTATGGAAACACTACATTAGGGAAAGATCCACATATTCATTATTTCCTTTCCCGTGTTCTTTATCAGAAACACAAAGAGGGGGTATCTTGGCCCTTAGTTATGTATTAGAGCAATTAAGTTCACTTAAAGGATATGTGCCATTGTGATTTAATTTCTGCACAATGGAAGTCATGTATGATAAAGTACAGCACAGGGGAGAGAAGGAGATAAAATTTAGTGTTTCACAATAAACAGGGCAATGGGCTGCTTTCAATCACATTTGATGGAAAGAGGCCACATGATTAACAGACAAGTGTCTCTTTTCAGGAGACAACTCTGAGCTGTGAATCCCAGGTGGAAAAGGAAGTTAATCCCCAAACTGTGGCAATCTGTCAGAATATCTACCATCTATAGACATAATCATGGGCTTGCCTTTGAGCCTCAGCTTCTCAATCATGCAGGCTGCCTACATCTCAGTAGGCATCTCTGTCTTGTCTTGCTCTCAGACCAGAGAGAAACTTGGGCTATTTGCATTGTGAACTCTAGGGTACCAAACACAGTGTAGATATAGACAGTATTTTCTACTGGGCAGCTTGAAGCTGTAAATACCAAGCATGCTGCTGTCTGACTAGAGTTCTGTCCTAGGCACTTTGAAGTACCATGGCTTAGCACCACTTCTTACCTCCAACACTGCAAAAATTCGAGACTCAGCTAATCCTTGTAGTAAAGCAAAAAGCAGAGAAATCCCGCTTATTCCAAGGCTCCTGTTTGGTCCAACAGCTATTACTGTCAAATTAGGTTGATAACTATATGCCACAGGAAGAATGAATCCAAGTACAGCAGAAAAGAAGTCATTTCCTTCAGCATCCTTTAACAACAATAAGAAATTATTTAGCACAAATGTAAAGCCCCAAATTGCCAGATACAAAACAAAACAGTATGGTGAATCTCAAAAAGCTTGTGATTGACCTAGGAAACAGGGTACTGATCCATCTTCACAGCCATTTTTATATTAAACATGCTGATTATTCATCTTTTCCTTAATGTCTCTGCACTGTAATTCTGCCTTCTTGAAGATGAACTACAGTTGCTACTGAAGGTTTCCCCAGACCTAGGCATTCTGATACACTCTAAAGATCTGTGAAGGGATAGCACTCTGCAAGGGCAAGAAAAGGAAATACATTCAATGATCAAAATTCCAGTGAGAGGTGTAATTCTCAGTGTCATTTTATGAATTTGTAAATATATTCTACTATTTCTGGTAAAAAAAGGATTTCTCTTATATTCTTTCTGGAAACTGAATCTTACCTCTTCCCAGTTTAGAGTGATATAGTGCTTGGAGCTTGTCTTTTCAGACTGTTCTTTCTTACAAATATGTATCATGAGTATTTTTCTGTAAATAAAAAACACATCTGAGTACTTAGACAACAACTTCCAATGAGATAAAAAGTTCTTTTCTTTCATCATTCTTTAAATACCAATTCATAACACAGGAGCAAATAACTACTTGCACTACTCCATGCTATAATATGAACACCAACTGAAACTTAAATCCTTTAAGGTATTTTTTTAAAAAGTATTAAAGACTTTGGGGAATTTACTTGTAAGAGAAAGGGTAAGTGACAAAAAAAGGTATAGGTTAGTAAAGATGACTTGCAATAAGAAACTCAGGATCAGCAGTGTGCACTCCTTGCAGTTATAGGGGTACACCCCTATAATATATACCCTTATAATTAATAAGTGCCTTCTTCATTACTTTATATTTTCGATCTTCTATCTTCAATAACAAATCTAAATTTCAGTTAGTATAGAAGGCTTATACCTTAAACCTACCACTAAACTCATCAAGAGGCACTCAGAGACAGTACTTTGTCTTTAAGGAGATATTTGGAGATGGTTTGTATTTGTTCTAAAGCTACATTTAATGAACATCAGCTCATGACCGATTCCTTAGCACAGGTTTCATCATATATATGGACACTTAGGAACATTTATAAAGCCTTTGGGATTTGACTTCCTGAAGTAAAGAGAAACCTCACCCATCTTCTGTATTTGGTATGATTTGCATGTCTCCAACAAATATACAAAGCACTCTGCAGAAAACAAAGAAGAATATGCTTAAATTTGGAAGCATTTTTTTCCAATTAGTGCAATTTGTTCAAAGAGTTTGCATGTAGATTAGATACAGAAAAAAGAATTTATATTTTTTTCCAAATCTGGTCCATTAGAAGTATAAAGAAAACACATTTATTAAATCTCAAGTGAACTCCTTTTCTCCCACCAAATACTGGGGAGTTAAAAAAAACAAAACAAAACCAAGAAATTGTCCTCGGGCCAAACCCAATTGAAATCGGACAAAGAAAATGTGTTCGCACAGCAGGCATCTTTACAAATGTTTTGCCTTTGGTAAAGCAAAAGGTTTTTGCTGGTGCATGCAGTATTGTCTGCACTACACATTGAAAACACTACACATGTGAAGATGCTTTTTCTTTTAAAATTAAGGTTTCCCATATCCAGATGCTTTTATCTTCTTACATTTTTTCAAAGGGCCCCAAATGTAAAAGATGTAATTTCACCTTTGATATCCAAAGCGAACAGAATGTCTTAGTGCAACAGCAACAGAAACAGCAGCAGTGGGCGATGCTGTCATCCCATTGCATACCTGCAAAATGTATTTTTCATCCAGAAGCAATTAATGCTGCATAGGATCATCTAATTTCTTATTTGTAGCAACTGTATTTTCATGTGTTTAGATGTATCATTCCAACAAAGCTACGGCTGTACGAAAGGGATCTTGATCTATCACAGTGGGGTTAATAAAATGATATTTATTTTAATAAAGTTATATTTATACTCTACAGAAATGCCATGTTTGATTATCATGCCACAAGCTGTTCTAATACTTCAAAACTATGGTGCTGTGCTGAAAGGCAACTGTAAAAATGGCTTTTGCAGGGTAAGGTCAACTTTACTCGTTCTCTCATTCATCTGCAGATTGGATACACTCAGTGTGCCAGTAGGCAACCTGCACCAGAAAAACACACCTATGAAAAGGAGGTTGTCCCTGAATTCTGACTTCCTTTAACCTAGCAAAGCTATTCCTTTCTAGAAAATACAATGAGAGTATTACTCAGTCAATGTCTGTGTTCATTTGTGTTGTGTAGTGCTTTGAACTCTACATGAAAGCTAAGCAAAAACACAACACGTGCTCCACCTCCTCACTCTCCTTTGTATTTGTCAACACAAAAAACTTAGCTTAGCATCTGCAACTCATGAAAGGGTTCCATTTCTTTTTGCCTGTTACCTGTTCTTTTTTATTTATTTATTCTTGATCTATTTATAGGCTCTTCTAGATGTATGTGCAGACTGTAATGTTAAAAACTTGTCTCTGCAATCTACACATGTGACTTCCAACAGCAAGAAGGCTTAAAAGAAAGAGGCCATGCTGGCATTCACTTTTCCTCCCAGGCTTGGTACTTTAAAAAGAGCTTTACATTCAAAGGGAGAGACTGATTTATCATGATGTAATGTTCTTGACTTGTTTACAGTTTTTCCTCTTTGCTTCTCCCAAGTTTTTATAGATAAATACAGACATGCAACCTCTAAGCCTGGCTTCTCTTCATTCCTGACCCTGCAAGAATCAAAATGGTGAATTAGAAATACTCTGTTCAGAATCACAGCATAAAGCTCCACTAAAGGGCGGGTGTGGGGCACGTGTGCAAATCAGAATTTACTCTGAGTAAACTGTTGTACAAGTAGTGGTAAGTGGGTACAGCTGCACACAGCATGCCATCTCAGAATGAAGAGTAACGCAGATGTAAACTCTCCTAAAGACAGAATGTGAAACTCCTTGCACTGAGCAGGAAATTTTTTGACATTTCTTCAGATTTCTTGCTGCTGCTCACTGGTACTTGATACACCAGCTTCTGCTCCCCTCGACTGGAAGAGTGGGAAGAGTGAATGCCTGACTCACCTAGATGCCTGAGAGTGATGAGAGGGTTCTTACTGACTCTTACATTGTAATAGCAGAAAAGCAAGACAATGTCTTGCCCAAAGATCATTAGAAAGATGTCTCGGGGTAACAACTATCCCCAAATAATTGTTTTCTCATCCTGCATAGTCACTCTCTAGTTAAGCACATTTCAGCTGAAATCAGTGGGGTCATGAACTACAGAGTAGCTAGTATCTGGACAACAATATAGTAGCAGAAATCAGAGGAATCCAACTCTCCCCCCACCCCCACCCAATATCAAAACAGTTTCTTACCTCCTTCTTAAGTATTTTATCTAGGATGGCCAACATACTGCCAAGAGAGTTCAAAGTTTTGTCCTCTTTCACAAGGTCTGCGTAAAAGCCACTGTAAAATAAATTACATGAAGAAAAGGTAGGTTGGAGGTAATAATGCTTTCAAAGAGGACACTCTGCAGTTGGTGTTGACAAGGTGCATTCTGTATAGGTGCTACACATTGATTCTCAAAAACCTAGCTTTAGCAGGAAGATGACAACACTGCTGCCTGACAATCTTGAGCTCTCTAAACCTGTCTAAATCTGTACTGGAAAGAAAACAAAAAATATTTGATGATATTCAGGAAAGAGTCTTTGTCAAAACCAGACTAAGACAAACAGCTGAGCTTCTCAATTCAGACTAGTTAGGTAATATTTTCAGCTAAAAGTGAACACAGAGCTTTAAGGCACCTTCCTAGCGATATCTCTTTCTAAATGAATATATCTGCACTAACTGATCTATCTCAATTGAAATTATTTTCTCTAAAAGTATTCTAATTAGTTCTTTAAAGGACTTCAAGGCCATCAGTGATAACCAACACTAATATCTTTGTTTCTTAAAGGAAGAAACTCTGGCTATAATTGAGTAGACTAAGGCCGAAAAGAGATTGGCTATGGCAGAGACAGAGGTAGATGACAGTCTGTAGAGAGATCTCCCATCCTCATAATTATGTTGAAAATTAAATAGATAGGACTGACCTGACAAGAGCTTTTGTTTCAGTTTTGTCCATCTCCTTCACCAAGTGAACAGGTACAGAGAACAGATGTGCTGAACCTTTAGAGTCAGTTGTTGCGGTTTTGATGGAAGGCACTGGAGATAAAATATTTTTCATGTGCTGTTCCAGAAACCTTTCTACTTTGACAGTCTCATTGTTAGTTATCTTAGATTCATGTTCTGTGGAGGGATTTGAATTAGCCTTCTTTAGTAGGTGTGACTTGGTACTTAAATTTTGTAAAAATGATGTGTCTAGAAGAGAAGAAAGGGGGGAAAAAAAAAAAAAAAAAAAAAGTGGAATTTCACATGTATCAATTCCTAAGCAGTGTGTTACTATTTGGTTACATTTATTTACAAAACAGAATACACCTGTATTTATAGTATGCATATTTATTGCCATGCATTAGCTACAATGTTTTCTGCCACAGATGTTATATTTCAGTGCTGCTACATTTGTTTTAATCTAGGAAAAGGCCATAAAGGATAATAAAACATCTTTTTTTTGACACAGAAAACAGCATCCTCAAACAAAGATACCAAAGTGCTACTTTTTGGCAAGAAGTTTGCTGACTTCAGAAGTTCTTTTCAGACCAGCTGATGACATGGCATTGACTGCTTCATCAGTCACTCGATGAATAACTGGTAGTTCAATTATTTTAATCCACTGGTATTAATCTTAATCATTTTGAATTTCTCTATAAGTCCATTTACCAATCACATTTGCTTGAAGAAAGAGAAATTACCTTCATACATCAGCCATTTCCAGTAGAGTTTATGAGCTGCTCTCACATTTTGAATAGATTCAACAGCACTAGAACAGAAACAAGATTAACAGTATCAGAACTAATGAAAATATAGGAAAAATAACTTACCTTCATGAAAAGGCAAAACCAAAATATCCAACTAAAAACAAACAAGCTCTGGTCTCTTCCAAGAACACAGAACAGAAAGATAATGAGAGTTAATGGACAGATTGCTTGGAAATGGTAGAGTCAAAAAAGAAAAGTGAAGAACACATGCAATATGTACACACATTTACACATGCTGAGTGGAACCCCAACCCTGCTGCTGGAGGAAGCACACCCATACCTGACTTCAGGAAAGGCACCTGTCTCTCTTTGCTCTGTCACAGATTTTATCTACACAATGTAAAGAAGTAATTAGATTCACTCAAAAGCAAGACTATCTGCTCAGGAACCAAGTAAATCACATTCCCTGCTATTCTTTGTGTTGAAATCTCTTTTTTTTTATCATCACTCCAGGCAAATGGTCCTATTATGTTAGCTACCATACAAACATCATTCAGGTAGTATTAAATCCAGGACAAATTTTGTGTTCTTGGAGATTATTTGTAAGGTGCTCAAGAGCTGGACTGATATAATAGATAAACATGTCAGCAACTCTAATACCTAGGATGATACCAACCTGAGATATTAGTAGAGAAGCAAAAAAGGTCATACGGGGGTTATGGAATATGCTGGAAGCAAAATGACCAGCCTTGCTCTGTCAGAGTTTACCAAACTCAGCTCTGCCCACAGCCTGTGTATATCTGCACTACTTCCCTGACTGATCTGAGCTCCGAGTTTTAACTCACGCAGCCAGCTGGTAGCACTGCCACCAAAATGCATGGGGGGCATTAGTGCTGGGAAAAAGCACAGGACAGCTGTTGAGGTGGGGGGGGAGACTGAGGACAGAACATGAATGTGTGGAGAAGATGGAACAGATGAGTAGTGAGAAAGATGTTGTTTAGATATGGGGCTGATTCAGGCCCAAGGTTCAGAATGCTTTACTAGGTCAGATTCACCACCATGCAAACACAGTCTTACTGTCTCCAAACAGAAGTTAGACACAAAGTTTAATGAACTTGGTACAGTTCCACACATTCAAGTGCTTTCACACCACAGGCCTTGATTCTCCAAATTCCAGAAACTCAAGGAGTTACCAAGACTGGTTCTGAAGATCATCAGCTCTCACTGACAGGAGAAAGGTTAGCTCCAGCTATTGCTGTACTACAGCAACTGAAGTGGCTCTAGAGTCTTAGGAGCTAATCCTTGCAGTTAGATACTTTCCCAAATACTGTCTGTTATTGACTAGCATTGCCTTGATTACAGCAGGATTATCTCAGCCTTGAGTGACATGGATCTCTACAGGATAGCAAGGCCCAAAATAAAATAGCATGAAATTATAAACCATTATGTTCTTACAACTTGAAATAATTTCAGAAAAAAAAAAGTATACAAAACTGTACCTTGGGTGACTCTTTATAAAGCATCATATTATAACCTTGCTTCAGCAAAATGTTCAAAGCATGCACATCTTTAGTCTCTTTGATAAATACATGAGTTCTAAAATTCTTCATATGCTTACCTCAGGCAAGGTGCCATTTCTCCAGTTATTTGAGGTATAGGATCACCAAGCAACGTTTTTACAGTCATGCAGACTGATTCAGACAATGACTTTAAGTGGTATCCACCCTAGAAAAAAGTATTTTATGTTACTTAAGGAACAAGCACCATCTATCTGAATATCATGAAAATAAATCTGAATAATAAATCATGGAAAATATCATGGAATCATGGAATATCATGGAAAATAAATTAAACTTTTGAAATATATCTGAATTTACAGAAATGGAAGATAGTATTCAAGCCCATGCATTCAAGTACATGAATGATTTTCAAAATGAAAACAGTAAGTTAGAGGCTACTTGCTGGAATTCACTGGCATCCCATGATTCAACTCATTTTTATCATGGTTTGATCTTTTAATCAAAAAAAGAGGGAATTTAGTAATGGATCTATTACTAAGAAAGAGTATATTCAGGTTCAAGGTTTTTGAAACTCTCCTAGAGGAAGACATACTTGTAAAAACAATGGGAAGGCACCTTATCCACTAAATGAATTTTATTGAATTTGGGACAGTCCAGAGCAGCAGACTAGTTAACTGTTCACAAGAAATGGACATATCTGTGGAAGATAGGGGTTTTTTTTTTGAACAATCACAGAATCATTCTGGTTGGAAGAGACCTTTAAGATCAAGTGCAACCATTAACTCATGACTAAGTCATCTTCCTAAACTGAGCATATGCTTCTCTGCTTCAAAATTTTAAGTTAAAAAAAAAATTAGTTAAGACATGCATTTCTTTTAATGTATAAGAGCACTGTCAAATTTTAGCCATTTTTACATTCCTGATTCTCAAAAGAAAGATAAAAAGAATATATTATTTTGTTAAAAAGTTTCACTTCCTAGCTTCTAGCTTGCCCTGTATGGCTCTAAAACAAAGACTCTCCCCCTGGGAGTACATTTCCAAAGTCTTTACCTCTAGTACGATGCACAGCCTTCCACTAGCTAACTGCTTCAGGAAATGGGTAAGATGGGCAAAAACCTCAGGCGTGGCATTCATCTGACCCTAAATCAAAGAAGAAAATTTAAGAGATAAAACCCCAAATCAAAAACATTGGTTACAAAAGCCTACCATACAAGCTAAAATGCTTAAAAACTTGTGTCTCGTTTTATCTCACAAAATGCTGAGCCAACTGTTTTAAAGGAAGGTGTAAAAAACACCACAGTAATTACACCTAGGGGATAATCTGGTTTTACTACTCATTGTAGCATTTAATGAGCTGGGGGGTCATCTTAAAGACTCAACCAAGTATTTTTAGTTTGGTCAAAGTGCATTTCACCCCGCAATCCCAGGATATCTAAGAGGTAGGAACATTTTGCAAACAGATTCATGATTGGCAACACAAAGGCCACAAGTTACTCACTTCAGGGTCTCCAATTCCAGAATCATATCCAGAGGAGACAATAACCAGTTCAGGACCAAACTGTTAAAAAACAGAGATAACTGTAGCACATTCTTACATGCTATTTTCAGTTTTGTACTGCATTTCAATTGTACCATGTTCAGCTGGTATTTCAGCTAGAATATGAACACAAATAAAGACTCTCCTTGAATGAAAACTAAGATTACCCTTTTACACTATTTTCATTCCTGCTGGAGAAGTTGCAGATCATTACATTGAATATTTAAAAGCTAACATTCAATAAATACCATTCAAGTACCAGGGCATCAGTCATACCAGCAGAAATAATTAGTTAACTGAGCTACTGGCAGTTACTGCATTTATAGAGAAGTAAAAAGTTACCTCAAAAGCCATTGGAAGCAAAACATGGAAAAATGCAGCAAGATAATCTGAATTTCCCATCCCAGTCTGCAATGAGAGAAATATGGTCATAATTTCCTGGTGGAATAACAAAATTTCTAAGGTTCTTCAAGACTTTAGGGAAAGGCAGTACCAAAAGTTAAATATAAGTCAACCTTATGAGGCCAAGTAAAACAACCCCCATTTAAGTGAAGTGCATAAATACCCACCATTATTTATTAAATCTTAATAATAATTAAGTCATTATTGAAACTTAATTATGAGCTTCAGTTCTCTGCTGAACCAGGATGGATGTAATCATCTCCAGAAACACCTTCCAAGTTGATGCCTAGGCAAGGTATTCAAGAAAATCCAAGTATGTGGATGTTTTTCTGTCTTTTTTTTGGTTTTTTGTTAACATTATCATTCTGAGCTGTACTTTCAGCAGACACTCCAGTGACAAGAAGGAAGTACACTATGCTAAGATATCTGCCAAGGAAGTGAGCAGTGTTCTGGACCAAAAGCGTTATGTGAAGCATGAGACATAAAGCTACTGCACTTGCTTTGTTGTGCTGTAAACATTTACCTTATTCCAAGGCAAATTAATGTTAAAACCTTTTCCTTTTCCCAAGCCCACAGCATCATAATCAGACTCTTTGAGTGATGGCCAGAACTCCTGATGTTCATAGCGATGCCAGGAAAAATACAAAACACTGAAAGATACAAAAAACAAATCCAGCTTGATAAAAGGATTCCAGAACCAACTGTATATCCTGAACCTGGTGACTGTATTGACTGAAAGCAAGAAAACAGTACTGTCCTTTCTCCTTAGTTCTCTTAATGGACTTCACCTCTTAAACTTGGTACAGTAGGTCTGATGTCAAAATTAACCTAAAAATTAACCTGCTAAAAATTCGCTGTGAGCAGGCACTCGGTTTGGATCAAAGACGGGGAGTTTCCAGAAGAGCAGGCCTGTTTCTACAACCTACTTCTGTGGCTTTTCTGAAAACAATATAAAGCTCATGTATTTTGTTCAACTACTACTTGAGAGATTTGTGATTACAGAGAATAGATGTATCACCTGAATACTGGCACAAAGAGATCTTACTACTGGCAAACCAAGGTAAGCATATTGCTCATTTTGTGTTTGTTATTCTTTAAAGTAGAACAGATTTACTCTTTTTGTTGTTGTTGTTATAAAATAGAGAGGAAAATATAACAACTAAAAAACAAATTGACTAAAATAGCAAGAAGAATGTTTTGTAATGTTCGAGTTTTAAAAATGTAAGAAATCTTATTCTCTACAGAGGCAAGCAATCTTTAACCAACTAACATTAAAACAAAATAAAAATATTTCAAACCTTGGATCCTCTTCAAATATATACTGAATTCCTTGCCCATGGTGCACATCCCAGTCAACAATTAGGATTCTGCATAAATCAGTAAAAGAAAACACTCAGTGGAAGAGCCACAGCATCTCAATCTAAAGAAAGTACAAATCAATGTTTTTCTGACCCAACAAGTACATGACACCCAGAAAGCTCTAGACATTAGTCTAAACCAGCATAATGTCAAACTGTTATCTAAATTCCATACTTGGGTATGAAAAACTTCTCTAGAGTCAACCACACACATACCTCTGTAGACCATATTTCAGTTTGGCATACTTGGCCGCAATAGCAACGTTGTTGAACAAACAGAACCCATTAGCTGCATTTCTCTGGCTGTGGTGGCCTGGAGGTCTAAAACAAAGTTTTCTGTGGTTACTCACCATAAAAGACATTTTGGTAAGAAACAAAAACTTTCTCACATATTTTCTTACCTTACTAATGCCATTCCATTGCACACTTTCCCTGACATCACAGCATCCACCAGCTGCAAAGTTGCTCCTACTGCTAATCTGGCACAGCAGTAAGTGTTCTGAAAAAGGGAAACTCAGAGCTGGCACCAAACGCTCATCAGCTCGTTCTAAGCCAATCACACATGACATGCTTTTGCACCCCAAGAGCAAATTGTCTTCATATTAATTCTACCAATCTGAGGTTGTATGCAGATAGTTGAGACCAGAACTTTACAACACAGATTCCAAAGAGCTTTCTACCAGGTCCACCTGTGATCACCACAGCCTTTATAAGAATGTTCTCACTGGAGCAGCTAAGAAACATGAGATGGACAGATTGAGCTGACTAGGGGAATAACACGGCATCTTTGAAAAGGAATGAAACCTTACAGAAACAAAACACAAAAGACTTCGCCTCCATTACCTGGCACAACGTTTAAGAGCAGCTGTTAACAAAACGTGATTTGCAGGTCAATAATGATCTACAGTGACAAAAACAGACCTCAAATTTGAGCAGTGTGCTATAGGACACTTAACCAGTTTAAAGTACAGCATTATACTAAACTTGAAACAGATAACAATAATATCGTACACAAATACAAATCTACTTAAATAGCAAAAATGTATTGCCAATTTTCCCCTACTTAGAAAGTGCTGCTCAGATGCAGTAACACAAATACTTTTATCTCCCAACAGAGGAAGCAGGTTAATTTACACACCGGATGAAAGAAAAAAGCATCATAATTTCCAGAGACTCTTTTCAGTTCCTCTTCATTCATTGTCTGGGTGCTTTTTGCCACTTCTAAATGTTCTGAACTGCAGAGGAGAGAGATTAACACAACACTTAACTAAGCAACTATAAAGGTGGTTTTGCAAACGCAAAATGTAATGAAAAGTAATAGAATATATGTTAAAAGGGACTTTCTTGAAACCTCACAAGTCCAATAGGTACTCCGGCATACCAGCTGCAGGACACAGTGAAAATAAACAAGTACTGTGAAAGCAAGAGTTCTTGGATGTCTTAAGAAAATGACATTCTTCCCTTCTTTTCCAGTGGTAAGAGCCATTAGTCTTGCTTTAAGAAGCAAGGCTGTCTTATCATGATGCAGCAATCTAGTTTGCAACCCACACAACACACAATTTCACATTAAAATGAGACATGCCAGTGCTGCCTAATGGACATAAAGCTAAACAGTGACTTCAAAATGAAGGCTTTAACAGGAATAAAACTATATGAAGCTGAATGACTGTGTGATTATTAGTTTAACTTCAGTAGCAGCCTTGTAACTAACCGTGAACACAAACAAAACGTTTTTACATGAGTTATAAATTCGATTCAATCTAAAAGTGTTTTAGAAAGGAAAGAGCTCCATTAGCTCTACCTTACCTATGGAAACCAAAACAAGACTTGGCAATTTGTCCCCAGGCATCAATCAGGAACAACAAAACTGGAAATAGTGATCAAGCCTCTTCTGCACCTACTCAGCAATGTATTTACCATGAAAATAAATTACACTGGTACACAACACTAATCACATTCTAACAAACAAGTGAATTCTTATGGAAAATACTGTTCTGGAATCTGAAAATTTAAGCATGACTTGAGACCAAGCTATGGTCCTTGTCACATGTGTCAGGGCCCTGGGTGCATCATTTCCCTCCTGGGGGTTGGCTGCTGGGTTCAGAACCAGCAGAGGTAGTACAGCTGGTCACCTGAGAGAGCTAAAAGGCAGAGGCTCACTCTAAATAGCTCTGCTAACAAGTCTCAGCAGACACTCCCCTTCCTGCCCTCGGCACTTGCTTTCAAGGCTCTCACCCTCGGCTATGTTGCAGCTGTGTTGCATAGTCATGTCTGTGTCAGGCCAAAAGCCCCACTAATCTGGTCCTGGACTCTGACCTGTGGGCTGACTCTCCAGGTTGACCTCAGAACTGCTATGTCACTACAGCCTCGCTGGACAATCTAAACTCATGGCTGAATCTGGATACCATCACTGGACCTGTGCTGCTCACCTCACTTGGGTGTTGTGGCATTGTGCCCTTGTGCATGAAGCCACTGCCTCTGGCTGCTCTGTCATCATGCTCTGCTCCCAACTCCCCTGACAAGGGCAAATGAGTGTAACAAGCAACACACAGAATCATCTGCAGTAGTTGCAGAACCATGGCACCGAGGTGATAAGTGTCAGAGCAGACTTCATTGCGTTGACTTCAGAACAGGCAGGCTGCTGCTCCTCCTCACTTACCCCCTCAGATTTAGCTGCAAAGTTTTTCTGGTTTATTCACTTTATCTCAAAGATGCTTGGAAGAAAGAAATAACCATTATTCTACACTTTTTTAAGTCTTGACCCAGTTTTTATAGGTAGGATTAAAAGAAAAATGCTAATAAATCAGCATTCATTGCTTAAGAACCCAAAGGGTGAGAAGGGGGATTTAGTGGAATGCCAGATCACACTTCAGCACCTACACATACTCAACATTATTCCTGTGACTTCAGGTGTGACACATTTTCCATTGAAATTACTGGAAGTCACTGAGTTTTGGAACAGATCTTTAGAAATGGAGCAATATATGACCTGGAGGTATGAGATCAGTTATTTCATTGATTAATCTGAATGGTGATGAAAGTAAGTTTCAAACCTGTGAACCAACAGGATCTCCTCCTCGGTTCCTTCTCTGGCAGGCACACGGACACATCTTTCCACAAGATGGTAACATTTAAGCTGCTCATAAGAGGATGACAGTCTTTCTGGCACTTCAATATCACAAACAGGACTAAAAAGAAGCAATATTCATATCACTGTAATATAATAAAGTGAGTATATCTACCTATTTTTTCCAAGATCACTGATACTTCAGTTTTATAAACAATTCAATTAGCTTCAAATATTTCACTTTGGGGACTACTCAGATGCCTAAAGCTGACACTCCTTGCTAAGACCTACCAGACTGGAGGGGTACAGCTTCTCAAATCTAGCCTCAGATTATCATTACAGCACCTGGATACAAATCAGAAATAAAAGTTTTCCTTCTCCAAAAGTAAAGATTTCCTGCTTACTAGGAAAATTACAGGGTATCTATCACCAGGTATTTCCTTTTCCATTGACAAAAACTGTGTTTACTTGGTACTTCTCTCAGAAGTCCTAGTATTTCATAAGAAGGATAGCAGTGACTTACTCACTCCAGAGCAGTTTATGAGTGGTCATCTCTTCATCGTAAACCAGCGCGGTTCCTGAAGCCATTGCTACAGGCAGAAGAAAACAAAAATTGTAAGACGTTATTTCAGGCAACAAGTAAATGTATCTTAAAATTAATATTAGCTAGTGAAAATATCCATGCACAACATATCTACTTGCATGGTAATTTTTTGCACTTCAGACTTTGAACTTAGTGAACAAAACCAAGGAAAATCGTTTAGGGCGTCGCCCAACCAGACCAAGAAGTGAGGCAGCAGTGCAAAAGTAATGGCACAGGCCTTGAAACTGGATTCAGTGATCTGCATATTCAAAACCTTGGTGCAGGTGTTCCTGGTGCAGGTGAAGGGGTTATGCTGCCTCTCCAAGCCCCAACGGCCCATGGCCGGGGCCGTACAAGGACTGACAAGGATCTGAGCACAGGCCTCCTCCTCCTCCTCCCGCCATTACACACGGACACTTACCTGCCACGGCTGTGGTGGGAGGAAACAGCTGCTTGTGAAAACTTACAGCTATAAAGCCACGAAGTGATTATAACCGGGATTATATACACTGCGGGTAGCACAATGACGGAGATGTTTAAAGCTCTTCCGGTCACCCGAGAGAGACATGTAAAAGAAACAAAGGATTACGGGGCAGAGCTGGCCCTGGAACCGCCTCACTAGAGCCGTCGGAGGGCGCGTTAAGGCGGCCCGGCCCGGCCCGGCCCCGCTCCGCTCCGCTCCTCGCCCTCCGGCCGCCAGGCGCCCTCACACGGTGCCACCCGCACCCCGCAGCGCCCTAGGCCCAGCCGCGGGCGGCGGGAAGTCGGCGCGCCTCAGCTACACAGCCCCAGCGTCAGCCCAGCCGCCAGCAACGCCCCGGCCCGGCCGCCTGCTCCTCCTGCGGGGCCTCTGGGAGTGCCGAGCGGGATCCCCGCCCCGCGGCCAGAGGTCATGTTTGCCAGGGCGGCTCGACGTTTACTGGTGTAGAACGGGGAGAGTCTGTGTGTCTCTGTGTCTGCGACTCTGCGTGTGTACCGAAGGCCGTAAGAGTTCGTGCAACGAAAAAACTTCTAGTTCGCCAGAGCTCTCTGAAATAGACCTGACAGTTCGAATTCTATTTTCCTGCCAAAGCTAGTTCAACCACAGACACTGTTAAATTTTTAGCATACAAGAAATCCAAGGAAACAACAACAAAAAAACAAAAAAACCCAAACAAAAAAAAAACAAAACCAAAAAACCCACAACGCTGTGCTGTATGGTATCCTCTAATATAAAGAGAAATAAAAACAAACCCATGATCTTATCAGTGCCTCGTTTTTGCAGGGTAACAGGCACCTCGTTCTCCGCAGGTCCCCCACCGAGCACTCCCCGGGGCCGGTGCTCCTCCAGCAGCTCACCAGCGGGTGGCGGGCTGCGGGGCCGCATCGCCCCGGGCCGCGTCCCTTGGAGCCCTCCTGCGGCAGCTGCCGCGGGTAAAGCCGTGGCGGGCGGCTTGACATAGTTACCGCTTTCCCTGCAGGGACCAGCACGAGCTCAGCAGGATCAAATGAACTGAGCTTTTCAGCAACCTACTTTTTTCTGAGCAGCACTGACTTCATTATACAATATAAACTGAATATAGGTTGTCTCAAGTTTTTGTTTTTGTCTCAGTTTCTACTGGTTTTCCAGTTCATGGTAGAAAATGATGGAGCAGGGTGTCATCGGGAGCATGCATACAAGCCTGCGCTTATGGGGCACATAGTGGTAACCCAGCTCATTACAGATGGGACTCTTAGAAAGTTTCTGACCATAAACTTTTCCCATATTTGTTTCAAGAAAATATGACCATAGTAGACACTGTATAACTGAAATAGCTTCTAATTTATGTATTATGAATTTCTTGTTCTTGTGTCTATTACACATATTTATTAAACTAAAATTAAGCTAAGTTCTGTCTGTCTTCATGCAGTCTTTAATAGTGTGTTGCTCTGACGATAAAGAGGTTAATCATGTGGCACCTGTAATAGTTTGCATTTCTTTAATATTATCACTCCATTAGTTCTCTGCAGATCACTTACACCTGGTAAAGCTTATGCATAGACTTTTGTAATGTGTCTGAAAATGAAAAGGGGCCTTTAAGTATCAGGAACCGATTTATATTTCAGTTGAACCATGTTAAATTCAAGGTGGTCACACAAGAATAAAGTTTCAAAACTTGCATTTAGCCCGTGCTCCCAGGTGTTACCACTGAGACCCTGCCAGCTCTGTCATTGTAAAATGACGCCCAGTAACCAAATCTTCTTGTCACTGGGGCCAACATATCATGCTTACAGTTACGTATTCCTATTTATTCTGCTTTGATTCCAGCAAAAGCAACCAGCAGAGGGCTGCCTTCTTTTAAAAAACTCAAATGGGATGAAATGAGGTGGATTACTGAAACATTAACCAAGGGAAAGTTTAGGTAACTGGAGAGAACTTCAGAGTGAGTAGTGTAGAAAAATACATTAAAGGTAGTCAGCTGGATTTAAACTGGTTTTTTTTTTATGCCAGTTTTTGCACACATTACAAAATGTTTTTGCAGTAATTCAAAGAAACATTTGTACATGGTTGGCCAAGTTGGCCAACTTGATGTGAATAGCTGTAACACTACAGAAAGGAGGCCTGATAACATTGGGGTTTATGTTCAGCTTGTAACAGAATTTAAAAGGTAATTAAGACTATACATTCCACTTATAATACATTCCTATTTACAAGACAGGTTTGTCAGAAGTATAACCCTCTTTTTACAAATAATATGATAGATATTTACAAGCATTTATGATATCTCCACTTGTGAGTGGCCAAAGTCAGCTGGGAGTCCCTCCTCTGCCAACGATAGACCTGGTTTACTAAAATGATGCCATCTTCAACATTCCCCACAAGGAGATATACCATGGGACGAAGAGTGGAAGTCATCCTCTGCGTACAGTTTTCATTGATAAGCAGCCACTGTTGTATCATACTCTGAGTTTCATAAGGCAAGAGCGAGCCCTGGGTAATGAATTCTACTTGGCATTCAATATTATACTCTGGGTCTCCAAATACTGTTCTCTTCTTGGACAGCTTTACTTTCACTGCTAAGGTAAAAAAAGGAAACATGTAAGTCATTCCATTTACTCAAATGCAGAAAAGAAACACTACCAGCGAAAGTGGGATGATTCCTTAAAAATACTATCAGAGTTTATGCAGATAGAGCATGATAAGGCCTTCCCCAGCAGAAGTATACATTTTAAAACAAGTTTTTAAAGCAAAGTTTACATAGTAAAGTATTTTTTTTTCATGGAATTAGTCAACTAGGAAAAAGTATTTTCATAAAAGTGAGTAATTCATTTTTATCATCACCATGTGTGTCAGACTTTTCAGCTAATGAGATACTGCAAGCTGTTGGTGTTGTTCTTCTGTCACAAGGCTGCCCAGCTTGCCCAATCAATTCTCCTGAAACTCACTTTGTCCATGTTAGGAACCCCTCAGCAACAATAGCTCATAATGCTTGCTGATATCACCCTTTTAGATATTTCACCATAGGCATCTACCCACCCCACTTGACTCCACCAACATTTTTTAGCATGAAATTTCTCTATACTGCTTCATTTAAAGCCAGCCAAAGTTGTTGACACCAAAAAGCTTTGCAGGAAGTTTCTAGGGCAAACTCAGAAGTATGGCCTGTTACTCCCATAAGACAACAGAGGTAAGAATGTCTTCCACTGATACGATTTTCCCAGTATCCTTTTCAATAAGGTACGTATCACAAAAAACTCATGCACACAAGTAACAAGGACACACCATTCACTGGTAAACACCAAAGCTTTGCTTTGGGTTTAACCTCTAATAAAAGGCAAACCTACTTATTTGGTTGCTTTTCCCAGAAATATATTCCACAAAGCATGTTGTACTGCAATATAGCCTGCTAGACAAGAACAGAAGAGCTATTTGGTTGCAAACTAGATAATTAATAACTCTTTCATGAAAAATAAATCCTCCTTATATTTTGATTAGAAAGAACATATTCTGAAAAACAACTGGAAGTTAAGTCAGCAGACAAACTCTTAATTCTCTGAAATCCCAGCAGAAACTGTCACTTATTGTAATCCTAATTTTAAAGCATTTTAGAAGGAGAGTTGATAGTCTTTTTAATAGCAGAAATATTAGCAAGAACTTACCAAAGTTACTGGCACAGAAAACTTCTAGAAGTCTTTTGTGCGTAAAGAATTCCTCCACTGCTGGACAGGTCTGACAGGCAGGCTTTGGTAGGACTAGGTAAGAAATGAAAAAGTCTCGTCATTATCTTTTTGAGGTTTTTGTTTTAATTTTCAGCTGTCAAAGCTGAGAGCACACCGTTTAACTACAGGGATAGCAGAGAAAATAGACAATTGGTCAGCAATAACCAAGAAAGTCTGCACACATCTCTGAAAACATGGCAAGGGATGAAAAGGAGTTTCATCTTCCATGCACATTGATTCCTCGTTCAGACAGACAAGCTCAATCATCAGTATCAAGTACAGTAACAAATACAGTATTATTTTTAATACTTCTACAGCAGGTGGGAAAGGGGTTAGGTGGCTGTTTCTATCAGTGCTTCTGGGTGCAGATGCACTAGAATTATGCATATATGAGTTTGGGTGTACTAGCAGCAACCGATTCCTATTGGTTTCTGCAGAAGTTTATAAGCCTGAGTGCATCTGAGGATTTGAACATTAATGTCATGGTAACTCAGGCTTCCTTAAGGAAAATCAGGTAATAATTCATCCCAACTTTTCTAAGCTGATCTAAGAACTATGTATACATAAATTTATCCACGATAAAGGCCATTGATAAGTCTATAAAGAGACCTCAAAATAAATCAAGTACGGTGTGTTGTCATGGGTATGATGCTTCCCATACCTGTTCAGGGTGATAATCACCTTCTTCCTCTATCTAAGCGTAGACTAGTTACACTTAATTTTTTTGAAGTGATGCTGATTTACACCATTTGAGGTCTGCTGCAGCTTACACTGCAAGTACTAGCACTTTCCCCTGCCAACTGCACAAATAGGGTGAAGCAGTACAGATAGACATGATTCCATTTACAGACAGTGTCCCTTGTATGTCTGTGATTCCCTGGACACAGCGTACAGCTACCCTTCCCTTCCCTCTGTCATCTTACAGCTAGCTACCTTTGTGCAAGTATATATATTCCTTTGTGAGAGATGCCAGGCACATGTCCTCGTCTGCAGGGAATCGATCGCAGTCCAGACTGTCAGGCCAGGGGTGTCCATGGCAGGCGAGCACCGGGGCGCAGCTATCTCGGACAGCAACACACATACTCCTACAAGGATGGATAAACCTGTTGCCAGAGGAAATACCAGGCTGGATCAGTTACACTCAGTGATAGCAGAAACTATTGCAAAAATACTATTTCTGTGCAAAGTACACCGTCTTTGCTGATATTTAACATCCTTTGATAATAGTATAACTCTAGAAGTGGCAGCTGTGCAAACTGTGCAAGTGCACTGTGAAAGTATATGAACTGGGCTGAGTTTGCAGGATTAAGTCACAGTTTTTAAAATGTTTTTATTACAAACCAAGAAAAACTTCAGTACGAGCCTGATCCTATTCACAACAGGTGCTTCAACCCTAAGTTAACAATAAAATTTCAACTGTAACAAAATAAAACATGATATCCTTTGACTACAGCATTCATTTTCCCAAGAAAAACTAAAGACAATCATGTTTTCAGTACTTTTCTTTCTGATGAATAAAAAAAGGTTAACCATTATTTTAGAAAAAGTGGAGATTGCCTTTAGAGTACGATAAACATACATTTCATTCGATCCCTGTTCTGGCAAATAAAGGCTGGATTTTGTACTGCGCTATGGTACTTACGTATCTAAACAGATGGGTGCAAACAGGGAGCACAGGAATGTCCTCACGTGAGGGTGGCAGTCTGTGTGCACAAGGTGCTGCCAGGTGGTGGATTTTAGGATAACCTCTGCCATGCTTGTGTGTCCCATCAGGTTGGGAAGCCTCATTTCAGAATATCCGATCTTGTGGCACATGTCCATCTCCTTGGGTATCACTACACATTTTGTGGATAATCCAATGTCAAAGCCTGTGGCCACTCTTAGGAAACCAGTCACAGCAAAAACAAGTATTTTTGCAGTCAAGAACATCTTCCAGTGACTCCTGGACTGCTGAGCAAGGAGCTGTCAAACCCCTCTAGTGCAGGGGCGCGCTGAAAACCTCGTGGCTTATATATCCGAAGAGCTTAATGAACTGTTGGTTATCAACAGCTTATCAAATGACTCAAGACAAGACCAGGTCTTATTGCCTATTCAAGGGATTGTTGTTGATAATCAGGGAGGTGGAGACAAAGTATAGAAGTATGTTCCCTAAAGACGCCGGGATGGTGTAGCCTTTCACATGTCCCACCGTGTCAGTTGCTGCCGCGTGCTATGTGGCATATTAAATTTTGACACCTAGAAGGTTTGCTATGTGCTTTCTAAAACAAATTAAGAGATCCCCCAGAAAAAATGGTTGGGCAGACAAGCTGTCTCCTGGGGCTGCTGTGTCTCCTTTGTTTTCAGACACTGCTGACAGGGCAGAAAAAACAGCCCAGATTGACTTATCAAGTGAAAATGTTTTGCTTGTGCTAATTGCCCACGTCTCTTCCACTGTTTTACAATGTAGAAGAGGTACTTTCTTTGGTCAAATGCTATAAAAGGGACAGCCTCCTGCTATTAACCAAATATTTTGTCTGAAAATTTGGATTCCTCTGCTGTGGCCTGCTAAGTTGTCTATTACTTATACTAGACACCTGAAAATATAGCATCGTGTATGTGTCTATCAGATGGCTATGGAATTTGGATCTTTCATTTATTCAAACCCAGTGGTGAATTTAATATTGTAGGACTTTTGTGGCTACTGGTATTTACCCAGAGTGAAAAGGCAGTTATACGTATGGAGAAACATTTTTATTATTTCAAATTAACCTGGTTATATTTAAAATAGCCCAAATAATGCATTGTTTCACCTATTTGTTAATAAATTGTAACTACATTAAGCTGTATGAAAACAAGTGATACCAGATGTGTGCTTTTTCTGTTTGTAGCAGAAAAAAATAGTATTCTGTTTCTTATGTTAAAAGTTAACAGAATTACTGACTACTTCATTGGTATAGCACTGAGAAACAGCTCTTTGCTATAGAGAAGTTGGGGAATCAGTTAAGGTGACAGAGGATCTGAGTAATGTGTAGCTTACCTATTATGAATAGAAAAATCTGATTATTAGTTAAAAGAGTTGAAAATCTAAAAAAACCCATTTTGTGGACATTTCTGATTTGATGAAAACATATTTCCAATTAGTCATAGGTGTTATGTTTTATTTCCAATTCTTATGAAATGATTTATTAGCAGAAATGTTTAGATATTAATAATACATAGGTGGGTCTACTGTAAAACATCTGGATTGATTATTAGGCTAAAATGACTACATTCATAAAAGTGCATCATCTAGTATTACTGATGCTTGATCGAAGTATTTTTTTCAGAAACAGTAGCTTTTTGTGCTCATAGCTAGATATAACACATTTAGACTGTGCTACATATCATTTACAAGATTATACCTAAATGTAATATTATTAATCCTAGCATCTTGAAACCAATGACAACCCCCCACTGATTCCTCCTTAGTTGTCTTCCTTACTCTAAGCTACTGGGAAAATTATAGTATCTGTTTAAATAAGTCAGAAAAAAAATGACAGCATGCAAGGTTCCAGGAACTAGAGATGTACTTAAAAGAACTGTCAGTTTTAATTTTCATGTTTTGTTGCCAGCTGTGTATTTTTTCCAAGAAATGTGGTTTCTCTGTATCTATTCTCTCCCTTCAAAGCAGAGGAACTGAATACCTAACCAGGCTGATTTAGGCTTGATGGTAGCATCACTTTGCCAGGTGCTCAACGTATTCCATAAGTAGTTGGAAAGCCTTACTAAAACTCAGTAAAAGTTCTGTTCTTGCTAAATCTGTGCAGGTATCTTGGGGATGCCTGCACAGATTTAGCAAAATACTTTCATATAGCTGCTCTTGCTACTGTTTTGCAAGTACTTGATGGCATGAAGCTGCTCAGCACAGGGGGAGGGCAGACCCTCACTTCAGGCCAACTGTTCAGCCTCTTTCAACGGTTCCTTGCATCATCTGGGTCTCATGCGCTCAGAGCAAAGCCATGAGGCTGACCTCTTATGCACAGACACAGCTGCCCAGTGTGCAGAGCTCAGCTCACATGGGCTCCAGAGGTCTTACAGACACCCTGCTGTCTCTCACCTGAGCATCACTTTGGCATTCAGCTACTGGAGTGAAACTGGACTCCATATAGGAGTGTAGCTCTTATCCATCTAGCTTCTGCATCCCTCCACATCGCTGACGTCTTTACCAAGCCACCCATAATTTTATGAAATGAATAAACTTCCCCTCTGGCCCCAATTGTATTCTTTTGTACTACTTTTCTCATCTGATTGCTATCTGAAAGTAGGTGACAAGATGTCTGGTGAAGGAAGCCCTTCAATTGCATGTGGGGCATGGTATTACACGCGCATTTCTGAGTGATATGAAACGTGTATTAGGAAAGAGTATTTAGTCTCTCTATTATTTAGATGTTTCTCTCTGTGACTGTCTTGCAACCTACAAAAAAACTTGATTGATCCTAAAACCCGAGTCAGTTCTGTTACTCTAGATAATTAAAGTTGAGTCAGCAACAGTTCTGGTTCTGTGCTGCCAAGGGGTCTTGCTCTGCCCCTTCCCACCACGGAGTGCTTGTGCTGGGCCAGGCTCCAGCTGTACCAAAGACCAGGAGTGCTGGCTTGTGATGCAGCAGGTTTGATTTTGAGAGCTCCCTCTGGGCCACCTCTGATGGACAGAACAGAGACAGGCATAACAAGAGCATGTGAGATGAAGATGATCTAATAAGAGCTAACGTTTCACCTGACAAACTTAGTCTCCATAGAAGCTGCCTTAGAAAGAAATAACTGTGCTTTTGAGACAGTTTCCTACCACGGCTTTGCAGGGGGTAGGTCATTTATGAGCCACTGCAGAGCTGTACCTTAAAGTTTCTTTTAGCCTCAGATGTTTCTCAAAGGCAGCCAGCTGTCTTTTAATTCTTTGCTTTTGGCAAGCTGACTTTCAGTGGGTCATCATTTTGTAACGCTAAAGTAAATAATTTTTCTCCGTGTGAGTACAGTGGTATCTTTGGAGTCTGAGGGCTTGACCACACAGGAGTTTTAAGGCTTCCACAGGTCAGGAAGGAGATGCACTCCGCTTCTTGGCCACATCTGGCATAGTCTTTCAGTGGGGAGCCTGGAGGATTCAAGTGTGTGGACAAAAGTCCATGGTTTTGCCCTCAGAAGAATGAAAAGCCATCTGCTTTACTTCTGCTTCTCCTTGTTTTCTTGCTGTTTTGACCAAAGCAGCCATTCACCTGGGGAACAGCAAGGCTTTACCCGTTTGTCAGGAATGATGAAGTTCACTTGAGAGCTGAAGAATTGTCACCAGCTCTGAGAACAAAATATGCACAAATGCCTTTGCCGGACACCTATGACTGCATTGGGTTTAAGTCTGGATCTGAAGTCAAAGCACTACCCATAATTCAGTAATTTTTGCTAGCTGTCTTCTGTCAGGAAAGAACATCATTTATGGGAGCTTCGGATTCCTCTCTCTCTGACAGTCACTGGGTTCAAGATGTTAGCTGCCTCAAAGTCCTTACCTTGTGCCATTTTCAGTTTCATCGTTTACTAAGGAATTTACCAATTTGGTACTTTTTTTTCCTACTCTCACAAGCCACTTCTAAGCAAGGGAAAGACTTTGCCTGTGATTCTGTTTAGGCTTAATTATTTTAGTGTTTTTCATGAGCAGATGCTACCTTGAGACTTGGTTTGACAGGAAGTCATTATCATTTATCATTTTTAGCAGGAGTCTTGCAGAACAGTTATTAAAAATGAACAGGTAAAGTAGATTGCCATTGCTTGGAAAGTGCTTCAGGTCAGTCAGATGGCAGAAGGAGTCAGAAGAAGTCAGGTCAGCTTCTTTTTTCAGAAGAAGTCAGGTCAGCTTCCTGGGCAGAAATGTGAGCTGCAGCATCCACGTTGCTGTGCCATAGATTCTCCATTTCTGCAATGAATGCTCTGCTGTTCATCAACACAGTGTGGAAAAAAGGGTCAGGCAAATATACACACAGCAAGCTTTTGGGAACACAGTGAATTGTGATTTACTGCTGCCGCACCAGCTGAACATTCAAATTGCACAAAAGCTGGCGTGGGCACAGTATTTGTAATTATAGTGATATATGTGTTCAGAGGTTCCTTGAATAAAAACTGTCTACAATTAAAGCAAACCAACATTAGTTTAGCAAACTATCACTAGAATGGCAGTGTCTGCATACATTTTGAGTGGGCAGCATAAAATACAAGACTAGAGGGTTCAGAGAAATTTCCATCTTGAAATCTGAAATCCAGGTAATGCTCTTTAAGACTTCTGAAGAAGGCTGTGTAGTTATTCCCTTAGCCACCAGCTGTATTTATTGTCCCTGGATATGAGCAATAGTCACTTGCTGATGGACCCTGATAACAGTAATGGGAGCTGGAGGCCCGCTCCCTGGCCACCTCTGTGTCATCTCCTTTGACTGTAACCAGGGAGACAGACAGAGATTAACCAGGAGCCACCCATCATACCCCAGTAAGAAATGGCACTGAATTTTTCTTTGAGAACAAACTAGCAGATGTAGGGATTTTAGGTTTTAATCTAAACATTTGTTGCAATATTCATCTGGAGTCATTTTTATCAGGCATCTAATTGTAGAGATGTAAGGCTCTCAGACAAGGATCAAAGCTTGTGACCATGCACCCTGAGTCACAAAAGGAGGCTGCAGAGGGGTGGTCCTCACTCTGATGACAGCTTTGTTAGACCAAGGTCCTTACTTTGTGGGGCAAGATTTATTGCGTAACATTTCCTTTGCTTTATGAAAAAAACTATTAGGCCACATACGGTATCTAAAACAGCAGAGGAAGAGTCAGAGATGGTTTTGAAAAGGCCTTATTAACTTATCTGTCACAATGGCTTTAACATTGCTTTAATTTTTAAAAGGCAGAAATACTCTATTTCCTTATAAATCTGTAATGGAAATTGTTAAAGGCTCACTGCTCCAGCTTGCTGAGCTCTGTCCTTATTACTCTCAACTGATGAACGGAAAGTTTAATAGTGAAAGTCAATGCTTTGGGTGACCCACAATTAGTTTCTGACTCTACCACAGGCTTCCTGTCAAAGCTTTAACCCTGCTGCATTGTACTCCTCTACACATAGACTGTCCTGGTTAACAGTGCTGGGGGGGCATGAGGGATGCTAAAAGTTAAACGCATTAAAATATGAAGCATTCAGTTGCTAAAAGGGCAAAGACAAGGCATGTAATACACACACAGTTTCCAATAGTATCACCTAAAGACACAAGGTTGCTGAATGATGTATATAAACTGGGCAAGTAGCATTCCCTAAGTAGGCCAGCTAAGTCAGAGATGGAAAAAGGGCATGGGAGGATTAGATAACTTGCTAATCAGTTAGTGGCTAATACAGGCATACAACTCTGAGCTTTGCCATCACAATATTCTTTGACCTATTTGGTTTTCAGGTCTCCTGCCCAGCAATATTTTGGTCACTGCAGAGTAGGACAAGTAGCATGAAGAGATTTTAGAGGAAGAACTGAAATCCTGTGCTGACAGCAGCAGGCTCACAGAACTGCATTCAGGCCATATCCCATATGCTGCACGGCAGGGCCTTTCAGTGAACACCATATTGGTTAAATGCTGTGTGAAGCAGTTTGCTTTCAAGGTGGCTGAAAGGAGGAGAGAAGCCTGGAATGATTATTGTCAAGGAAGTGGAATTTTGCTCTTTTATTATAAGCAGTGCAGCTGGCTCAATAGTGGCATTGGTTTTGCTTCAGGGGTAAGCACATTCCAAATGACGGCTTTCAGGTGAGAGCAAAATACACTCAGTCTGAATATACACTTTTTACACTATTGATCATGTGCCAGATGAGCAGCTTTCACAGGAAGCCAGTAGTAATAGCCACTATTCTGTTTCCCCCAGGTAAAAAATTAAACTTCTTAGCGGTTGGGTTTATCGTTAATTTTGGTTGTTTGGGTTTTTTTGTTGGTATTGGTTTGCTGATTTGGCTAATACTGACTCTTTTTCTTTTTAATTTTTAGTCAGTTTTACCGAGTTTCAACTTAGTTTTGTTCTGAATTAATGCTGTGGAAGAAGAACAATTTGACAAATGGAGTATCACATGTTTCAGGCACAATTCTTGCTCTGCAGAAAGCTCCTGTTTCTGAAGCAGTTAAGACTTCAGCAGTTTTTGCAGCCTTTTGGCAGCTGGGCTTATTCTGGTTTTCCCTCTGTCAAACTTATGTTGTAGCCAAGTCCTCTCTTATGCATCGGCACAAACAACTGCAAATGAAATAAAAAGCAAGGTTAAAAGGAGAGTGCCCCGAAGTGTTTCCAAAGCTCTGTGACCAAAAGGGACTACAAGTTGTCTCAAGACTGTTTCATAGGAAGGCAGGGGATCAGCTGTTTGGGCTACAAGTAAACAGCAAGTACATACCAACTATTTGTACTCCGCTGAGAAAGTAAACAGGGTCATCTTGTCTATTCCTCCCTGATTCTTTCTTTGTCTGTGGCCTGTAGCCAGCTACTGATCATCAAGATAAGACGGGAACACATTAAGTCTTGAAAATGATGTCTGGCTTCTGGCTGTCACTGGAGATAGCTCTATCAGTTAAGCAAGTCAAACTGTAGGTGAGTGCTCCGCTGACTCCAGCACGCCTGGAGCCCATCCCTTTTAAGTCGCTTGACCGAATTTTGCATCTAACTTCGATGTATCCCAGCTGCCTGGAGGAAAGGCTCTCAGCATCTGACGCTCCAACAGCACATGGCAGGCCAGGCTCCCTTCGCTTTAACACCGGGGGAATCAGCAGACCTGAAGCATCTGTTTCAAAGTCAAACTTCAGCCTCTCTGCTTTGCTGAATAAGCAAAATTAAAGAATGTCTCTACGGTTTTCACAAATAAATACATGTGCTTCAAATATCTGAATTAGATATTATGGCCAAATCTTCTCCAAGCAAAATTCCTTCTGGCATTAGTATGATTTTTTTTCTTGAATAATGATGGTAAAATATAATCTCTTTCCAGCCAATCTAAATAATAAAAAGAAGTGTTCCTGTTGCAAATGGTTTTGATAAATTGAAATTAAAACAAATCTGGGCATGGATTTCAGATTCTGGTTATTGAAATCCCAGTAGCTTTTTTTGGTTCTAAATGTGTCTCCAAGCCATGACTTATATTCTTTTTAAGGGTGTAGATTTATGTCTTAAAATTTCAAAAAGAAAACAATATTTTCTGGATAAATCCTAGCCTTTATTTTTAAGTTTCTATGTCAGAGTTTTTTTTGAATGAGGTATTTTTTTTTTTCTAAAAGCATTTGTAACCTTTTTAATTCAAGTACACATATGCACACTAAACTTTGGGTGGCTTAATTAAAACAAATAGCTGTGTCCTGAACTCAAGTGTGTGTATAGACAGAGTCAATATTCAGAAACTGGTTTGGGACCCACAGAAAAGAAAAAAAATATTTTTAATTGTGGCAATTACAAATTACTTAAGAGAGTAACTACTTCACAAATGAGTGTGCCCTTTCATAGGTGCATGGTATATAATTGTTACCTGACTGCTATACATGTAGTTCTTGTATTGCTTCTGTTATTTGAGCTCTGTGGCCGAAGGGGAAGGGATACTTGCTGAGGGTCTGAATATCCTCTACTTATTTTCACTCTTCCCATTTTAGATACTCCCTTACACACACCTTCTGGAAATGATGACCAAAAAAAGACAGCCTTTTGGAGTCTTTAAAGCACTTTCTTACTCCCCTCAAAGCCACATATGTTATTACAGCTGTCACTAATCTACTTTTCTTCAATATGTTTCATGCAACTCTCAAGGAACTCAAAACATTTTTCAGGTTCCAATGAACCAAACCACTTGCCTTTTGTGTTACCCATTTTAGTTACAAATCAGTAACTAAATCACACCTCTGTGTGAGAGGTAAAGAAGGTGAGAGGGAGCAGAAGCACAGCACTGTGGCTGGTGACTGGCAGGACCATGCCAACTGTTAGCTGGATCATCATGGGCAGCTCTAGACATCAGATATGATAATGGCTTGACAGACATTGCTTCTTTTTGAATTAAACCTTTATGATTTTTTCTCCGTTTTTGTACAGGGATGGTATCCCTATAAATAGTCTCTAAGTCTCCTTGTCCATCTGAGAAGACATCTAGTGGAACAGTTATGTAAAAGTAAGTAGATTTTGCATCTTATACACTTACGGAAGCTTTTATACACCCTAATGGGGTTACATAGTGCCTTCTCATAATAATGTGGTGCTTGGCCCTCAAAATCTGCAAAACCTCAGCAATTGCTCCTATAAAGAATTTTCATGTTGCCATAGCAATTCCTACAGCAGGCCTGAGAATCAAATCAACTGCTCTATCCCCAGTCCTCCATTTTGCAGGGCAGCCCCATTGGTATTCATGACAGACTTTAAATTCTCTGCAAAGGGGAAGAATTCAATTAAAGAAAACCAAAACAAAACAGTCTTCAGACAGATAGCATAGATACAATATGCTTTATAACAGATGGGGAAGAAAATAAGTTCTCCCTTTCTTTGAGCCTTCAGTGTTCAGAAGGCAGATGGCAGGTTCCGTCCCTTTCACAATGGCTTCTGTTGCACATTGCCTCTACTGAGATCAAAGACGTGACGTTTTGATTACCCTATCTCAAACAGAAGTTCGCTGATAAAGAAGTCTCCACCCTAATGATTAAACCCTATTTGGATTTAAATACTTGGGCAGAGCACTTCATCCTGCAGGCCAGGATCAGAGGGTCTGTGACTCCAGTGCCCCTTTGCTAATCTGGATGCACACCATGCCTGCCTGTGAAATGTTATGTCATTTGGCTTTCACAGCCCTTTACCCTCATCCCAGGGCAATCTTCTTCTTCAGTGGTATTGCTGGGAAATGAAACAGAGATGAATCCATTCTAAATAGCTATAAAACAGAAAGAGCTGAATAAATAATGAAAAATTACAGATCAATCATTTAGAAAGGGCTCAAAATCAAACAGTATCTAAATGATCTTTAAAACTGTTGCTTAATTAGTTTTTGAAGGGAAAACCAGAGAAATAATAACATTAAAGGTTAATCAGGAGAGGTTGATTTTTTTGTGTGTCTTAGAAACCGTTTTCATTCTCTAAATAGCATTAAAGGTTTCATGCTGGTTACAGTGACCAAAGACTGATAACTATCCACAGGAGGCTCTTTTCATTAGGAAACCATAAAGGAGCAAATAGTTTAGAGGGGAAAGTATTTTGAAATTAAACTCAGGAGCATCCAGAGACAAAAGATTTGCGATTGCAGCTCTAGTTTCAGTCCTTAAAAGGAGCATGTTTGCCTGACAGCTTCTTTCGCTTTTTTCCCCGGTAATGTCTGTCTGATAAAAGCTATCACCACTCCTCATAAACCTTGCCCTGTTATATCTACATCTCTACTACAACATTACTACTGTTAAATGTACAAGGGCAGGAGAGCTTTTTTTGTTTGGTGAGAGAGAAAAACATTTTTAGAAAATACATCCAGAGAGTGTAACTCAAGCACACAGTTGTGTGGGTAAATGCTCTGTATTTATTTTCCCTTATTTATTTATTTATTTATTTTTCTTTTTTAACAACTGAGTAAGATTTTTGCAGTCCTTACTTATACTGAGTAGTAATTTTCTTCCTGATATTCTAAGGAAATGGAAGAGAAGTACTGGAGTTACTGACAGGATGATCTTGTACCCAAGGAAGACAATGACAGTTTCCATAACCTGTGATTATAGCCTGAAAGCCAAGATTCTGCTTGTTTTGCTTATACTGAGTGTTACAACACATCCTATTGATGTCAGTGAAGCTCTCATGGCATACCTTGGTCTTAGCAAGAGTGACAAAGGTGGCCAACATAAACAGGCCACATATTCCACTCTTTCTGGTGAATTATCTTTCAGGAGATACTATAGAAATATTTGGTTTGGGAATATGCTATTAAAGAAGGATTTGGTGTGAAAGGTACTTTGCCCTACCATATGGTTGACTGAGTAAAACATTCTCATACTAGTATCTTGGCTCCAGCAAGGGATGCTACAGGTGCATATGCCAAGCTTTAAAGGGAACAAACAACTTCTCTCCCTGTGCTTACTGGAGTCGTCATGCAGCTGTTCCCTCCCTGCACTCCAGTGGGAGAGGCCAGCTTGGGTCTGTGCACATGTGTGAGAACATTCACTTGGCTATTTCTTTTTTTTTGAGGATTAGTGGCATTTGATTTTCTTGGTAAGAACACTGTTTGACAAAAAGCCAACATAGAAAAATGAAGGGAACTACTGGTTCAGATTCTGCCTACTTCTGAGTTTTCATTTTTCTTCTTTCCAAGAGAATTGGACTGATTCTGGTTCAGGCTCTTCATAACCAGCCTTACTGACATGACCATGTTTCTTAAGGCCTAACATGCCTGGATAAGAAGAAAGAGATTTAGTCTTCTTTATCCCACTAACTGATCACAAAGGATGTGTGAACCAATGGATGATGTCACATCATATTAGAGAAGAATTTATTAACCCTAAGAGAGCCCTCAGGCATCCTCTGGTATGAATTTGGCACATTAAGGCAAGTCAGTCTGTGGGGGCACAGTGATGCTCTCTGCTTGCTCGGCTCAGTTCTTTAACCTTTCCTGATCACTTTCTCATGGGAGATCATGCTTACCCCACTGCTAAGATCTGAGGTTACAGAGCAAAGTGAATTCTCCCGTTACATAAATAATTCATATCTCAAAGTACTTCAGTGGTGCCAAACAGTAGCTATGGAAAACAATTCAAAAGCTGAAAGACATGCAGCAGGTTCATTACCTTAATCATATCAAATCCAGGTGATCAAAACCACTAACCCAGCCATAAAGCATAAAAGTCTATAATATCCATTGAGAAACCTAAGGAATTGTAGTTAATGTTCTGTTTTAGGGACTTAAAATGGCAATATTGAGTAGCTATAGGAATTAAAGTTATAGTGAGCTGTTTGGGAAGAGGACCCCACTCTTTTTAGAGTCTCCAAATAGTCACTTGCTTAGGTCATAGTTTCACACTTGTTCTGATAATTCAGCAACATGGACGTAAAGCACTGACAGACTGCTTAGAAGCTGTAAGGGGAGTCGTGTTTAAAGCTCATAATGTGACATGGGGCTGGGAGTGTCTTTGTATCCCTGATGATTTAGCCCTTCCACTCTGCCAGCAGGCAGGACTCAAGCTCAGCATTCGCAATGTTCCCACTTCTGTGGTTTTACCTCTCTGATGCATCTGATTGTTTATTTAAGATATTTGTAATGCCTTCAAAAACTCTTCCTGTATTGTCTTTTCTTTGTTTAAAGGAAATCCATGCTCCCTTGCAGTTATTTTCCTTCCTATCTCATCATTACCTGTTGCACAAATGTATCATGTATGTTGTCATGACATTTACTTGGTCAAAATCCTGTTAATAACAAAGGAGAGACTCACAGCAACTTACAGTAGATATGCCAAACGGCAGGGAAAATGCATATTATTTCCATTTTATTATGGAACACTGCCAATAAATGTTTTCAACTTGATCCTAATTTAATGTAAACCACCATGTCTAGGTCAGGGCAGAAGAGGGAAAGCAGCCGGGGACAGCCCGAGGCCTGGGTGTGGGGCATGTTCCTGAGGACGAAGCCAAGCCAGGCTGGGACATCAGCCTATGGGTGATGGTGGTTCAGTGGGACCCACAGCCAGGCACACAGCTTGAGGGTGGCAGGGAGCTGCAGCTCGAGAAAGACTGAGGCGAGAGCCTCAGCTGGAAGCAGTTCCCTCAGCTAGGCTTTGGCCCCACAGTCTCTGGGAGCCTCTCCCCAGGATCACCACAGGGCCAGGGCCGCCCTTGGCAGCACCAGTATTGAGCTGGCACCCAGGCCCAGCAACCAAACCCCTGGGAGCCCTCGGGGATGCTCTCACAACCCTTACAGCAGAGCTCACCATCATGCTTTCCTCAACAACTGCTTCACAGAGGCTGCACTTTTATTATTTTATGGCTAGAGGACAACAGCACAAAGAGATTACAGTCATATGCACCCATCAGTTTGGCATGAGCACAGTTTTCCAGACACCGCTGGCTCTGTGGCCATGTCTGTACTAGTAAATTAACCATGCCTGGAGCAGTTTGCTGGATCTAAGTCAAGCTGGCAAGAAACTGCACAAGTCCATGCTATGAAAGCCTCCTATCCCCCAAAGCTGGCTTATGGCATCCCATTGCACCACCCGGCCACTGCCAGCTCCTCAGCTGTGCCGGTAGAGTCACAGGAAGACCACAGCTTCCCAGGGCCAAAACTGTGTTGGTGAATTAACAGATCAGGCAGATGAAGGTTAGCACTTGGAAATGCTTCCAGCCCTGGTGAGCTTGTTAGTGCAGAGTCCCTATGTCCAACACACAGCTTCCACTGGCTTGCATGGGCAAGCCCAGAGCACTCCCGACTGCAGCAGGAACAGAGGTCTCCAGCCAACCAGCCAAAACAGGAGGGACAGTCAAGGGCAGCTTTGGCAGGGTGAGGAGAGGCATCTATAGTTTCTGCAAAGCATCATTTTGGATACCAGAATCATGTGACAGTGCTTTCACGTCCTGCATTCTGCCTTGTCTTAGTGATCACATAGCTGCCACTTTCTGAAAGAGCTGGGGGACAGGAGCTATAATCTCTTCTGGTGAAAACATCCTAACACATTCCTAGAGAAGACTAGAAATTGAAGACATTGTCCTCAATAGAAGTGATACCACATGAAGAAAAATAACATAAACCTGTGTGATAAAACACATAGACAAGGAACTCACAATCACCTAGGTAAACTGTTGATGGTAGTAACGGTATGGACAGGTTGAGACTGTTGGATCTATGATGAACCTCTGAGATCAATCTTCCTGTAAATCCAGAATTCAGAACCCTCACTAACACGTTCACTGGAGATGCCTTACATTTCATGTAACGACTTGAATGGAATCAAACATTTGCTAGATTTATCATCTTGTTCCAGTAGGATGGAACAACATACATGTTTTTAGATGAACCTGTATTTCTGAAGGATGCTTTCTGGGGAGTTTCCTCCTAAAAGGTGCCCTGCTTCAGGACTGGCAGACAGCTTGTGTGCACCAGTCAAGCTTCCTCTTTATTCAAAGTTTATACTATGTTAATTTTTTTGCATTAAATAAAAAGTCTTCTTGGGATTCCTTTAAGAGTTCAAACTCTAACCAAAAGTACTGGGTTACTCCAGGCACGGTTCAGGAGTCTTCTGGAGTAGAAATTTTGATTCCTTATAACTGACCTTTATTTTATAATGTATTCTAGATCTTGAGAAGCGTTTGCTTTAGAGAAAATGTTAGTTAATGTTTTTCTGATTACAGTTCTCAGCCGTATTTTCTCTCCTTACAGTAGCACACTATTGTTTTTCTGAAAAAGGAAATTCAGACTTGACTCAAACACTAAAATGTAAGGAGTTTCCTAGGAACAGCAAAATAGTTGGGCACAGGATGAAATAATACTACTTGGTGGCAGGAGTTCTGTCATGTACAGATGGAGCTTAAAAAGCTGCTTTGGCCCAGACCCCCAGTAAACTAAATGCCCATGTTTTTCCAAACAGTATAATTTTACTGTTACAACCCGTGATAATATTACTGTTACAATAATAATGATTTTCCCGTTAACATCAGACTGAATTGGATTAGGTGTCAGTCTTTGGTTGTGTTGGTACCACGTGTGTCACACAGATGAGAGTCTCACTGCTGCTGGCTCCATGTAGACACAGCAAGGGACAGTCCCTGTTCCCTACAAGCACATGCTCCAGAGAACACTGCATGGCAAAACTGAGAGCATTCTCAAACTGGAGCTGAGCAATTCCTTTCACTACATGTCATTTAGTTGCTTCAGTGGTTGCCTCATTTTGCTTCTTTTGAAACACAAAGACAGCAGCATGTTCAAAATACTGCAATGAAAGATGTGAGAGTTGCATGCCTGGATCACTGAAACTTAGGTGCAAAATGCACCTCATGGCTTACTGATGAAGCAGATCTTCAGAAACTGCAGAAACCTCCAGTGTGGAAATGTAACAAGGTTAAGCGTAAAGGAGATCTATTTGTAGAGCAGGACAGCAGCAGACAAAAATAAAGAATCCTTTAACTACTCTCCTTGTCCACACATAACTCCTTGCAGAGGGATGCTGCCCCTGGTAGCTAAAAAGCATGCATCATTCCCATGCCTGAGAGCTGCATGTGGTTGCTAGGTGGCAATGCAGTTTTTAGATCATTATGTTACTATCCCAGAGGGCTGCGAACAATCTGTGCATTAGAGCTGCTCATTAACTTCAGGTAGTCCCTGAAGTTTCAAAGAGTGTCTGTATGATGGAAGTCCTCCTCCCTTGATCTTTCTCCAACTCATGCTTCTGAATTCTTAAAAAATACTCTGGAGGAGATTTTAAGTGCTGTAGTTCATGAAACCACTCCTGATATTATTTGACTTACATAACCAGTTGCCCTGCAGTGTATTCAGGAAGTGGAGAATTAATCAGCAGAGATAGCAGGTGTTACGAGCCCCTGTTCTTTCCCTGGTACCTACAGGGACCATCTAAAGCCCTACAGGAGTATTTCATACCAAGACCCAGTGAACAACAGCATCTAGTACATGCTTCATTCTCAGACAGCCTCAGCTGAAGCAGAACAGAAGCACCTGATACTTTTATTTGAACAGCAGGTCAGAAAGTAGGAAGCTCAAAGAAGTCCACCCAGCTCATATGCCTGATAATTCTGAATCAAGAACAAAGTGGATCTTCTGAACACATTTTGCAGGACACATATTGGCACTCACCTCAGTGTTATCCCTTAAAATAACCCGAAGAGTAAATAATCAACAAGTGAAACTGTGAGCCACATCTGGTCCACAACACCATATTAGTAAAATTCAACATGAACAATGAGTCTTCAGTGCAACGAAAACTAATACTTAAGGGGACAATCTTGCTCTAAAACAGTCAGGGAGCACGTGGGTTTTCAGGGCAAAGGTGCCATATATCCTGCTAGAACTCTGTCAATTCAGAATTCTCTGTTCAACTCAAAGATGTATATGCTTGATGACCATCAACGTAACTTTGGCTTTTAAAATCAGGCTGAGGAATGCAACTGTGTTTAAGGACTGAAATCCCATCCTTCAGAACAAAGCAGAGATGTCTGGTAAATCCCAAGATACGGTAACAAATAATTAGGTGGCAGGAGTACAATCAAATCAGCTCTATGGCTGACTTGAAGGTTAGAAAATGGGGAGAGAGGTTAGCATCTGTGGTCTGACTGACTTCCAAAATAAACTACATCATCAGCTCATATTACATGAAACTTACCTACAATATTACATTTCATACAGTTTGCTTATACCAAAAATACTATTTTCAGGAATGATTATACATTTGGGAATACATATGGGGAAAATAAGACCATTATTGTGTGAAAAACAAACCCGCGACCTTTATTTGTCACAATACATTTCGAGTACATGCAGAATATATTTACATTTCTCTTTAAGGCAAACAGAAATTGGGTTCTCATTCCTGAGTTGCTTAGCACCAGTAGAAACAGCAAATAAAAACTTAGGAAATGTTGTCTCTCCCTTTGAAGCAGCAGCTGCCTCCCATGCAAAATATTTCTGCTTTCACCTCACATTTCTTTTAATGAGCCATTTATACTAATAATCTCTACTGATGTTTGGAGCTGTTTCTGCAGATTTTAATCTCTTTGCAGAAACATCTTGACAAGATGTGACAAACTTTCCACGTTGGTTATTTTACCTTACAGATGGTTTGCTGACTAGGCAGCACAGCAGCACCTCTGTCTTTGCTGGCACGTGCAACAAGGTCTTCTCTTCAGTTATTTTAAGAGGTCAGTATTCCTCCAGTATCTAGAAAAACCGACATTATCTTCTAAAGTTTGAGCCATTTGCATTATCTCAGGACTTTAGATATTTGCTAGAATTTAGGATGTTGAAATTCCATTTAAAATGTAGAGGGAGCATTTTCAAAGATGTTTTTGACATTTTCCATTTCCCATTGACTGCCTTCATAAAGCCCACTAATTCCAATAGGCACTTTTCTCCCGTGACTTTTAAGAGGACCACAGAGCCTGATTTTAAGAGAAAACACCTATTTTGTAAAACATAAAATTCCTATTTAATGTAAAAGTGTTGTCCAAGCAGAATACCAATAGTGCAAAATGGGGTGTGACTCTTAATTAAGTATGCCTTCCTCAGTGCCCTGTACCGTGGAAAAATGTTCTGTTTCAAATTACATTCTCTGCATTCCTGAAATTGTACTTTTTAGTGACTTGTCAAACAAATCAATAGTTCAAGGTTTCTGCTACCATTTAGTCACTCTAGGTGCCAGTCTCAGCTAATCAATGCTCATCACAAACAATTTTTAAACAAATGCTAGTATTTACAGGTGTTTAACTTAAACATTCATTGAAAGAAACAGAACAACAGTGCCTTGATTAAACTTCTGGTTTAAATAGATTACAAAAGTTAAAAATCCCAAGTTATTTCTTATTTCTTTTCCAGTTATTCCATGCCAAGATCAAATGTCTTCCTTCACAACTGTTTCATTAGTAGCAACAAACAACAACATATTGCTTTGGGAATAATCCACATACAAATAGTCAATTGTAAAGACATTACCTTTAACAAGGACAAGAAATCTCACAGAAATTCTTCGATTTCTGCCAATTTCTTTTTCCTAACTCTGAGAGATTAGTATGAACTAAGCACCTAGGAAAATACAGTAAGAGGACAGTAAGAGGAACTCATGAAGTCTCTAACCAATCTATCCCATCAGTAAGTGGACTCCTTCTGGTAAGGCACCTCTCAACAGAAGGTCTGAGGGTTTTCCCAAGTTAGAAGAGTTGAAAAGGCTAAAAAAGGGAATCGTTGCTATTCTGCACTAGCCAACAGCTTTGTACACTGTGAACAAAACAGCCTGTTGCAGGTATTCCCTATGAAAAGCCACAGCATAGCATTTTTACCCTCATTTTATTCTATAATGCATGCAGTTTTATTTCTAAAATCAGCACCGCTGATTCTCTAACCAGTACGTCCTCTGAGATGATGTACTTTCTCAGTGACCACTTCAATACTAGGACACTAGAGAGTTTACAAAATTTTAGAAAGTCTTAAAAATTGCTCCTTGGAAATCCCTGATCCCTAGTCTGCTACATAAAGAGACTGCACTGTATTTAGAACAAGATACTGTATGCCTTGACAATCAGTGTTCATCCAGTGACTGTTTACCTACAGCATTTGTGAAATCTTGTCCTGTTGTGCTGGTTACTTTGAAAAATATCTAGGACATAGACATTTCTCTACTCTTGCCTCTTGCCCAGATCTGTCAGAACTGGCTGGAGCTCAGGTTTTCCTCCCCTCACATGGGACAGGGGACACAAGCATTCGTTCAAGCTGTGTCTTCACTATCTGCTGCACTAGCTGAGGTAGCAGAAGCTGAACAGCCTACCCAGGCTTCCTACCAAGGTGAAATATTCCAGAGGAAGTCACATGAATACTTCTTGCATTCAAGATAGTTCAGTGGCCTTGGAGAGCTGTCACAGCACATCTCTGACATACTTTGTGTCTCATCTTGCTTGGGGTGATAACGTGTACACTTCTGATCTCTGAGTTGAATAATTAGTCCTACTTGCTCTTTTGAGGATGTCACCAGGTTATCACAGTCTGAATCCTTTTCTGTAGAAGGAAATAGTTCTAGGCAGGAATAAGTTTCTGGATAGTTTTGAAATGCTACTCCCAAAGGCACAAACTTCCACATGCAGAGTAAAAGACGTTCTTTCTTACAGTGCAGATGAAACAGATTACATCCAGTTTATTACTAAAAATTTTATACACCTGAAATGTCACAAACATTTCAATTTTCCTGCTTTCTTTCAAGTTCTGAGAAGACAGTCATACGATTACACCGCTGTCTCTTTTGACTCCAGTGTTTGTGGTGGATTGAAGTTCAGTATCTCTTTATATGTAATGCCTGGAAAACAACAGAATAAGCATAGTGTTGCTGGTCTAATCAGAAGAGAAGCTGCACAGACACGAATAAGGTGCAACCCCCAGCATGGTTAAGCTCTAATATATGCCAAGAAATAAGAGATCTCTTCAAAAAAATAAATACAGAGAAAGAGTACAAAAACTAAGGGAATCAAGGATCATTTTTTCCACTATTTCAGATTTCAGAAAGTAGCCCACTACTGAAATGTTACAGGTGCTTCAAAAGGGATATGAACATTGACTTCACAGGGTAGTGGGCTATATCCTCAGAAAGAGCTACTGAGCAAATCAGCTTTAAAAGTCAAGACGTCACTTAAAAGCCAAAATACAAACGTCTGACTTTAGACAAGAACTAGATTCAGACTTAAATCTCTGCTGAGATAGTTATGTTTTCTCTTCCTGAGAGAACTTAATTAAGGCCAGCAACTGTTGCAGTCCTACAGAGCCAGTGGTTGAGGAATCTGTTCACCTGTTCTATCCACTGCAAGGAACATGTTACAGAAAGGGTTTCTTTCCTACATTGCAGGAGATGGAAGGACAGACACATGAAGGAGAAGGAGGAGAAGAAGGAAAAGAATAAGGAGGAAAAGAAGGAGGAGAAAGAGGAGGAGAAATGGAGGAGGAGATACTCTGTTAGTAGGCAGAGAAGAAACCTCTGGGGATTGTTCCAGGGGGACTTGGTACAAGGAACACTGGCTTATCAATAGCGTTTATCTTAATGCTGTCTATTTACTCTGTTCCATCAAAAGAAGAGAAGGTAATTTGTAAAGGGGAATATTCCTATTTCTGGATGACCTTTCTGGTTATTTTTTAAAACATCACAAATCTAAACTCACGCTTCCACTCATCTAGAGGAAGATCCATATTATCAAATGTATCATCATATTTCTCAGCTTCAATTTCTTCCTCAGGATCATGAACTGGTTCAAAGTAAGGATGCATCAAAGCCTCAGCTGCTGTGACTCGCTTCTCTGCATCCAGCACGAGCATCTTCTCCAAAAGGTTTACAGCTATTGCACAGAAAACAAACAGTGTATTCAAATTGCACCACTGATTCCAATGTGTACACAGTAACATTGCCCTGGAGATATTTCAAATACATATACAGAGTTATAAAGTGGAATCACTGGGTATTCATTCTATAGACAGTGGGGCCCATCTGTATGACAAAATAGCATGGTGAGCAGGACGAGATGTGTAAAAATCCTGATGCAATACAGAGATGCTACCTTGCTTCTGTATGCAATAAAGCTACATCACCTCAGCTAAGGACTTCTCAACTTCTGGCTCCAGGACCACTGCACTTTGGTCTTTCCCATGTGTCTTTCATCACTGCCACTGTGTTGTGGTTCTGAGGGACACCACATACAACCTGACAGCAGCAGAATGAGCAGGTGGGTGTCGAGCTAATGAGAATTGCTCTCTATGTGACCAAATCCAAGCCCAAGTTCACTAAGACAAGTCAGTTTTCCATGCTTAGAATCTCAGTGCTGAGTTTATCTGCTATCTGGTTTTAACCTCGGCCAAAACAATCCATAAAAATCTTGTATGTTCCTCTCCAGTGAATTTTGGACCAGGTCCATTGTTAGACTGTCAAAATGGGTTAGTGTAAGCAGATCTGGTGGATGATTTGTTTATTCTCTATTTTTTTCCATCCTGAAAGAATGTTGGGTGGAGCAGCTGAAAGGAAGAAGAGGCAGCAACATGGCACAGGATGCTGCAGCTCCTGCTTGCCACGTGGATTCTCTCCAACCTTCTCTCACAGACCACGAGCAGTTGCTATGTAAGGAGCAGCCAGATGGCCACAGAGGTGATAGGAAGAAACATCCTAAAAACCTGAACAGTAATGTGTAGTTTGCTGTAGCTGAGAAGGTCAGTGAATTAACCATTCAGTCAGGGAAAGAGCTGCTTATTAATTATGATTATTTTTATTGTATAAATTTTCACTTCTTAAATTGATCAGATTAAATTATCCTAATTTATACTATAATAAAACTGGATTTGTGAGTGTTCAGGTTATTGGGGAATGGATAAAGTTTGGGGAGAGCCATCTCAGAGCTCTGGATGCCTTGGATCATGTCACAGTTATGCACACTTGGTATGCTCTTCTGGCTGTTTATATCTATCAAATAAAAGCCAGTGCTTCTCAGGAATGCACAGATGTTTCTCAGGATGTATTAATTCCATGACTAAAATGTCAGCTTTCTATTTGCTTTCATTTCTACTGTACATCAGACTGAGCTTTCAGAATTATATTTCAAATACAATACAGAGAAAAATATGAGAATGCTGCTTGAGTAAAACTATTAAGTAGAATCTGGATCAAAACCCAAAACAAAAAATACTTCTTTTTGATGCTTCTAAGAAGCATCTGATTCCTGGCAAGGTCTAAACTTGGCAAAGTTCAGCCACTACAGTCAAAGCAAGAGATAGAAAAGCACAAGAACCATCACATAACCTATCACACGGCTGATACTGCTGCTGCCTCCAGTGCAAACACAAGAACAAGACAAATTGTACACATCCACAAAAACTGTCTTACCCAAAGGATTTGCATACTTCAAGACAGATGCAAAATCTTTTTTCTGGACTTTTGGAAGGCTTTTGATATAGTTTTTTGCCTTAAAAGAAACACAGATATTAAATTAGACCTTTGCCACCTTTGTAATGTGACAATATTAACTATATGCTTAATAGGTAACAATGCTTTGATAGCACATTGTATAAAGCCTCATTATATTCACCTTGTTGAAAGGAAGGGTTTTTTTGAGAAATGATAATGTAAAGCTTTAATTATTAGTGCTCCGTACTTAATATATTAATTAGAATAAATATGTATGCATAATTTGAAAGAATGTTATAGTGCGTTTACAGGAATCTCTAGAAATGAAACTTATACAGTAATTCATTAGTATTTAAATTGTATAGCTAATCTAATGAATAATTTTCGATTCTTTACAGTAGATTCTTTAAGGATTCTAGAAGGACATCCACATAAGAATAGGAAAGAAAGCCAGAAGCATTTACAAACAACTGGGTTTTCTGAACAGGTTCACATTTCTGTACATTTCCAATAGAAGCAGTAATGACATAAGCTCAACTGTTTATGTGCTACACACTAGAAACTTTGAAGTATTTAAATATACAGATTTTTCAAGTGTTCTGATCATTTTCTGGCCCCACCTACCCCCCAACCCTTAATAATCTCCAGTAGCTATTCTGGGTGTGCACTGCATGACAGAACTGTACCATCAGGGCTCATTTCAGTAGTCAATATGTATTATCTCAGACAGCTAAGAACTGACCATGGCTTAAGAAAAATTAAGACATGTAAAATCAACCGACAAAGCAGAATACTCACATCTTGACTGTGCAGTTTTTGCACAAAATCTTGAGTTGGTGTACCTGTTATTTTCATTATTTCTGTGAGTTGGTCCAGATCTGAATACCAGAAATAAGGAACAGAGTCTTTCACCACAAGAAAACTATTCACCTTGAAAAACTTGTGCATTCCTTTGCTATTGGAAAATAAAGCAAAAATCACAATGCAATGACTGAACAGAGGATTTATAAAACATGTGATGAAAGCTCTCCATTTTTCTTGCAAAAGGCCGAAAGCACCTGAAATAAAATATCCTATAACTTTGGAACACATAACTGAATCATCTTCAAACTCCTCTAATATCATTAGGCCTCCTTGATACTTTCAGTCAAAATCAGTCCAAAAGTATTGGAGTATCTGAACAATCAACACATGTATTGCATGCATTGCCCTGGTCTATCAATACTTGGGTGATATGAAGGCACAAAAAGTCACTGGGAACATCAAGTGGTATGATAAACAAAAGAAAAATGGAAGGAAAGCAGTATGTGTTAGTTCTGTTCCACACTGAAAAACCTCAAGAGGAAAAAAAATTAATCCCTCTGCTCCTCATTTCATTTTAGGTTGATTCTGGATGCTGAGATGTTGAAGACATTGGGGTGAGGCATCAGAACACTCCCTCATCTTCTGTGCCCTAAACCAGCATAGATTAATCAGCAACAATATTAGCTGTTTCAAAGAAGAAACTCCGTATTTACAGGAGGTTAATGCTGCAGAGATTAGCCTTATGACAGAGTTCAGGGCACATGAGGATTCCACCAGCTGCTGCGGAAAAAGGCAATGGTGGGTAATGCAGATGAAAGAAAAAAGAGAAAAAGGAAAAAAGAAAAAAGAGAAAAAAAGAGAAAAAAGAGAA
>WTSP01012177.1:49093-79432 GCA_025331215.1 Actenoides lindsayi
GTCTGCCCCCGCGGGGAGGCGCCGGGGCCGCCCCTCCCGCCGCCGGCTGGCAGCACCTGCCGGCTCCCGGCCCCCCCCTCCCGCCGCCCCGCACCTACCAGACGGAGCCGTAGGCACCGGAGCCGACGGGGGTGAGGTTCTGGTAGCGCTGGGGCACCTCCCACACCGTCTTGTTCAGCTCCTGCCGGTAGAAGACGCCGCGCTCAGACATTTTCCCGGAGCCGCCGACTGCAGCAGCAGCAGCAGCCGCCCCTCAGCCGGGGCGGGGAGCGAGGCGGGCACGGCCGGCGCCGGCGGGGAGGAGGGACCGGGAGGGGAAGGGGAGGGGAAGGCGGGAGGCTGAAGGGGTGGGGGCAGAGTGCGGGGCCGGGGGGAGCCCGGCGCACAGGCCCAGGAGCGGCGGGGCGGCCCCGCTGTCCTCCCGCGGGCCCACCCAGAAGGGTGTGCGGGGTGTGGCCGGTTCCGCCCCGGAGCGGCCGGCATCGCTGCCGGGCCCGCGCGGCTGCTGCCACCGCATCGGCCGCTGCCGGAACGTGCGGGAAGGGGCCAGCGCCGCGGCCACTTGCTACCCGTGGGGCAGAGCGGGCACGGACACCTAGCCCTTCCCCTGGCATCCTCCAGGCTGTTTTTAAAGCCTTGCTGACCTTTCTTACTTTGCCACGGCCACCTGAAGCTCCATCTCGGCCTGCCAGTCCCCCTCGCTCGGGTTACAGCGTTACCGGGCTCAATCGAGGCATCTCCCGCGGGATGAGCCGCGGCCCTCCCTCACTGACAGCTCCGGCCAGATCTCGAATTTACTGGGAGTCCCCTGGTACCCAGAATTTCCTTTTAAAGTGTTGATTCCCCCATGAAATCATCTGCTTTTAATGAAGGAAAGCTCGAGTCCCCAAGATAACAGAGTAAAAATCTTGGAAACTTTACATGTCCAAAACTTATCCACCAATTAAAAGAAAACGTTCATTGATTTGTTTACTGCTTTTTTTCTTCCTCTTTATCTCCTCTCCTCTCCTCTCCTCTCCTCTCCTCTCCTCTCCTCTTCTTTTTTTCCTTTTCTTCAAAATGTGCTTTATACAGTATCTCAGTGATTCGTGGAATCACTGCAGCACAACTGCAAAGCTACCAGTATATTTTCCTATGTATTACTGGGTAATGTGACTGAATGGGTAGATGCAGGGAGAGCTGCGGATGTTGTCTACCTTGACTTCAGCAAGGCTTTTGACACTGTCTCCCATAACATCCTTGTGGGTAAGCTCAAGAAATGTGGGTTAGAATAGTGGGCAGTGAGATGGGTTGAGAACTGGCTAAACAACAGAGCTCAGAGGGTCGTGATCTGTGGTGCAGAATCCAGTTGGAGACCTGTAAGTAATGGTGTGCCCCAGGGTCAGTTCTGTGTTCAGTCTTATTTAACATCTTCATCAATGACCTGGATGAAGGGATGGAGTGCACCCTCACTAAGTTTGCTGATGATACTAAACTGGGAGGAGTGGCTGATACACCACAAGGCTGTGCTGCCATCCAGTGAGATCTGGACAGACTGGAGAGCTGGGCAGAGGCAAGCCTAGTGTAGTTCAACAAGCATAAGTGTAAAGTCCTACACCTGGGAGAAACAACACCATGTACCAGTACAGGTTAGGCGTAGACCTGCTGGAAAGCAGATCCAAGGAGAGGGATCTCCGTCCTGGTGGATGGTAAGTTCTCCATGGGACAGCAATGTGCCCTTGTGGCCAGGAAGGCCAGTGGTATCCTGGGGTGCATAAAGAAAATTGTGTCCAGCAGGTCAAGGGAGGTTCTCCTCCCTCTCTACTCTGCACTAGAGAGACAACATCTGGAGTATTATGTTCAATTCTGGGCTCCCCAGTTCAAGAGAGACAGGGAAATGCTAGAGAGAGTCCAACACAGAGCTACAGAGATGATGAAGGAACTGGAACATCTCTCTTACAAGGAAAGGCTGAGAGCCCTGGGGTTGTTTGGCTTGGAGAAGAGAAGGCTGAGAGGAGACCTTATTCAAGTTTACAAATCTCTGAAGGGTGGGTGTCAAATAGAAGGGGCCAGTCTCCTTTCAGCTGTGCCCTGTGATAGGACAAGAGGTAATAGCAGCAAGGTGAAACACAGGAAGTTCCACCTCAACATGAGAAAAAAATTCTTCACTGTGAGTGTGACAGAGCACTGGAACAGGCTGCCCAGAGAGGTTGTGGAGTCTCCTTCTCTAGAGAGTTTCAAGACCCACCTGGATCTGTTCCTGTGTGGCATGCCCTAAGTGTTCATGCTCTGGCAGAGGGATTGGGCTCAATGATCTCCAGAGGTCCCTTCCAACTGCTACCATTCTATGATTTTATGACTTTTGAAATCAAGACAGAAGTATCAAGGAGCTTTAAATGTCTTTTTTTTTTTTCCAAGTTAGATACTGCTATAGCAACACTAAAAGCTGTAATACTAGTACATAAAAAATAAATTCTTAATTATTAAATTAAAAAGGTACTGGTCACATACAATGCAAAAAATTCCCTGGTCATGGAATCACCCTCACATCATGCTAGGGCTAAAGGAGCAGCACCCATCTGAGACTGTATCCATCGCTCTCATATCCCAGATAGCACAATTATTCAAGAGCATGTTCCAATAATATTCTGAAGTAAGGAGGTATCATTGTTTCTATTTTATGAGCAACTCATACAATGGAAGGCTTCCTCTAGGTCACATCGAAAATCTGCAAAAAGAATTGAGAATTACCACCATTTAGGCCCACTGAGTTTTCTCCAACCTCCTGTATCAATTACAGAACAACCCTCTGTGAGGAACACAAAGTCAATGAAACTTTTTTAAAGGGTCGTGCACAATTCAGCCTGTTTTTAAGACTCTCAGATATTTATCTCTAGATAATGCGTATAGCAGCAAGATTAAAAATTAACATTACAGCCTTTTGACAGCTTCTAAAGAATCAGCCTAATAAGGCCCACCTTCATGGACCATCAAATATGGTGCCAAAGATGCAGCCAGCAGCAAGAAAATTCCACTCCTAGAATGAGTCAGCTCGTATTTATCAGGAGGTTCATGCTTCTAACAAGAAGCAGAGGGCTTGGGTGAGTAAAGTCTATTCAAGATAAATCACCATCATCATCCACAGACAGTTGAATATGCAGCTTTGCATGAACAGCCACTAGTTTCCGTGTGTATCAGGCTTCATGTATATTGCCAGGGCAGAAGTTTTTACTAGGACCATCCGTGCATCACTACACCAAGAGTGATGTTTTTATAATGCTCTCTCTAATTAAACATTTAAAATTATGTCAGGATAGTTTCATCATTCCCTGGCAACCTTTTAAAATATTTCTGGATAGTTTCATCGTTCCCTGGCACTAACAGAAAGGAAAATTATAATTTCATTCATAGATCAAGAGTATAAAATGTTATGGCTTATCTTTATTGTCATACTTGAAATGCCATTTCCATGTTTTCCCTATAACTGCCAATTATCTATCAATTTAAAAACAGGAATAGGATGCTTAGGGAGAGATTTATCTTCTCACCAATAAAATGCACTTGATTACAGCCAATTCTTTGGGTACTGAAGGTTTACTGGACTCAAAATATTTGCAATAGTGAAATATACTTCTGTATACAGATTTCAAACGTATTCTACATATACAGCACACATTATGTTTTTACCAGTAGCACAGGAGTGGAGTGAAAGAAAAAAGGAATTTTTACATAACAGGTCAATATTCACATGTGATACTATCCTGTCACAGCTTTTTAGGCATTTTCTATACTTGTGACACTTGGAGCTGGAAACAGCTAAAATCTAATTTGGGATTGTATTTTTGTAAAAGCAAGAATTTTTGTGCATTATGTATTAACTTCAGGATTTCCTTTCATTTACATGTTCATTAGGTGCAGGAACACATGTATCCTGCTAATACTTAATATTAACATGGTACTACTTCAACAGCAATTCTCACATGAAACTATTATTCTCATACTCCAATCTTCAACTTTTCAGCTGGAACCTCCAAAGCAATTTTCAAAGCAAGTTTGAAAATTCTTTTTATAATGCAGGAATTACAAAAGAGAGCGCAAATTCCTCTCAGCTCCTCAAGGCTAAGATCCCCTTCTACTTAGCAAATTTAATCTTCCTAACTTGCTTTCAGTATGAAAATAACTTGTAACTTTGAGACTGCAGAAAAGTCAGTGATTTCCCCTCATACACCCTTCACGGTCACTTTTCAGATTCCTGTGTAGCAATTGAGAGCATAAGACAAGGCAGACTGAGAGCTCACTGTGAAAAATAATACTAATTGATTATTAATTACCATTTCAAGGAACTGTTCCAACCTGCCTACCCCCTCATTGCTGCTGGAGCTGATGCAAGGGAAGCTGCTGAGGGCACAGATATGGGGGGAAAAGGGTTGGACAGTGTGGTGCTGTGCCCACAGAAACTGAGTTTGAAAGCGTGCTCTCAAAGCAGGGTCATTTCCTGTCCACTGCACCTGAATGCATGCATGCAGGGGAAGTCAGGTCAATTCCTCCAGTGTAAGAGAGTTCCCAGTTAAATTCTTGCCTTGATATTTTTATGCACACTTCTCAACTTCTTATAGTTCGCTTTCTGTTCATAGATCAGAGTTGCCTTTTGACAACCAGTATTTCCTAATTGCAAATTTGCACTTTTCTTCTGTATATTATATCAGAGCTTATTATACAAACAGTTACATCATCATTTTGCTCTGAGAGTCAAGAAACAAAAATAAAGCTTAATGCTACATTTTCTCCCTGAAATTTCTCAAAATTGTCTTCTGATAGAATTACTGCCTCACTTTATCTAAAAGCTTAAAAACGTTCAACGTAACAGAACAGTAAATTGTGTTAAATAAAGAGATACTGTGATAATTTCATGGTGTCTTAAACCTTGACACATGGAAGAATGTCTTAGACCTGCATCTCAAAATTTAACAGAGGGGGTGGGGAAGAGAAACATATACAAGTGTTTTTTCTAGAGTCTCTTTTTTTCCTAGTCACCCTGGGACCCACTCACCATTTGGCCACCTACAAGCCAGGAGATCATTTAGGTCAGTCTCAAAGAGCAATAAGTTGTACCACAACAGCTACATGCAAGTATATACTTTTCATGTTGTATGCTAAAAAGGTTTTTGCAGTGTTGTATCAACTTTTATCACTGATCTTCTGTATTTTTCAGCTTATAGAGTTAGACTTCTTGTATTCATTCAAAGCTGGAATTGTCACATAACTGAGCCACCCCTGTAAAGTCTTACATCTCTTTTAGGAAGGAAACTTTGGTCATAAGATCTAAATGTACTTATGTACTAAGACACAAAAGCCTCTATTGAAATTTACTGTTTTGTGAGGATGTATAAGCCAGTCATGATTCACCCAGCTGAGTGACCCAAGTCAGCAACTGCTGCAACCATGCCACGAATGTAATAACGTGAGGCACTGAATTCCTCACTAGAAATCCTCCTCTACGTTTTGGAGTCAAATCCCATCTCTCCCCAGTTAGCACTGGGTACCAGCTTCCCAGAGTGTCCTATCAGGACTGGGTGTTTTCAGCTGGGGCATCCTGGCCAATGTTTCTAGTCTGAGGAGCAGCCATTTCTAGTGTTTTGCTCCAGAATGATCTCAGAAATTGATCATCGCCTCTCCCTTTTGTATGAAATGAACATTTATGTCAGTCAGGGACATAGAAATAAGAGGTGAATAGATTCTCATTATTCAGGGCTTTATGTCTTAAATATTTAATTGTTCTTGTGGTGACTGCAGTTGGATAAATGGGAAAATACTTTTAAGGAGCAGTCTCTAGTAATTTTTTCCAAGATTGTTACCAGTGCCCATCTGATTCTCTTCCATTTCATTTTCCAGCATTCCCCTCTTTCTCCAGGAGTCCTCAAAGCCCATGGGCTGAGAGCCTGGCCCATCACTGAAATCAGCCAGTGCATTTACAGTTATTGCACTCCTTGTCCTTTGTGGTGTATTTCTAATAGATCTGACTGTTTTTTCCAATAAACATATCCTACCTTCAATTCACAGTCTTCATTTACTGCCAAGTTTCCAGGCTTTAGATCCTGTAATCAGATTTGAAATGGGTGTTATTCACTTATTTGACAGCAAGCACAATAAAACGCACTTTCTTTCTTTCATTTAAGTTTAATACTTTTCATACAACTATTTAGAATAGCAACAGGTAAGACAATATCATAAATCTAAACCAGAAAATGAAATATAACAAATTATGGAAACAAAGACACAAACTTGAGTATGTTTCTTTTTCCAGTGTGTTTTCCCACTAGGCAAATCAACGTTTTGTCTGCTAGAAGTCAGGAAAATACTTGCCAGTGAAGGAACTCATCTTATTGTGAGTGGGACTTGGACACAGATTTGTTGCATTGAATACTAACACGACCAAGTTAAGGATTCACAGATATATATTTCTGGACTGTACATACTGCACATCAAAATATACTTTAAAAAGGTTGCATACAGTGGTAGACTTAGAAAGAGTACTGAAGGAATCAAACAAGATTTTTACATAAAAGCCTATCCTCTCTGCTGTGGGAAAATCAATTTCCTAACAAAGTCAATTGAATGGAGACTGCAACACAAAAATAAAAAATTCCCTTAAGCCTCTCTAGCTACTGTAGAGACTTCTAATGATCTTCAAAAGTTGTACTTCCAAGTTTAGCAGCAAAGGAAAGAGAACTGGCAACAACTAAGAAGATTTTGCAACATCAGTGACTCTTGAGCATTCAGTTATAAAGAGGAAGAAAAAATTAGAAAAAGATTTTCCTTCAGCTTTTTCAAACCTTTGTTTAACACACTTTAGCAAAAAAACATTTAGAAGAATCTTCCCTCTGAACTTTTTAACAGGCATCCACCTGTTTTATATGAAGATGTTTTAAGATCAGAGGAGCACTGTAGAGAAACAAATTGGTGCAAAGAAAACCAAGAAGCTCAAGAGGGAGCTTAGAAAAAGACGAAGCAACTGTAAATTTAGACCAGGATTGCAGCAACTGTAGAAACAACATACCAATTTGTACATTGTTTTGGCAGTTTCTGTAGTTTACATGGCCAGCTTAAAGCTACTATACAATGTGCACTAGCTGTGGTGCTCCTGATGTTCTGCTACAAAAAGCCAGTTCCTACAGATCTGATGCAGTTTTGGGGGAAGTTAGGCTGCTTGGTACCATAAAGGCATCTTTCAGAACTCCTCCTTCACAGTGAAAAAGTGATTTTAAGTGGGCTTTAGATGCAGTAGGGGATGCAAAAAGAATCAAATGCTTAATTTCTCACAGGAAAAAAAAGAAAAAAAAAAGAAAAAAAAAAAAGAAGTTTTCAAGGCTCTAAAACTTCAGACTATTTTTCCAGTAGAGTTTCCCCCCACCCCCAACTTTGAACATTAAGATGATCTTCAAACAACACTTAAACACGGTTTTTACAAGTTTAATCTTCATTTAAAAAAACCCCACAAAACAAACAACAAGAAAAGCCTTGTATCCATCTCAATTTAGATACTATTTGCTCCTGTGAGGACTTAAAACTCAACTTCACAACGTAATTTAAGAAACCCAAATCTAAGCTGTATCCAGTGCAACCTGGGTGCCCAACTCACACAGATGTAGCCATACCAACTTTTGTTCCTGTTGAAGTAGAAACCAAAGGCATCATCAAACTGAGATACCATAACCAAAATATCAGGCATATTTATGAACATACTTATACACAACCACCACTCACATTATCAAAATATAAACATCTTTGCTATTGTTTCCACTTACCCTGTGAATTATGCCTGATGAGTGAATATACTGTAAAAAGAGAAAGTATTTTTTAGTTAATGAGATTCTGACTTTAAAAAGTTGCCTCGGGAAGGGAAGAAAATGTTCTTCCACGGTGCTAAAATAATCTGAAATTAGAAAATGTTTATTTGTTGCACAGAATATCTTTTAGCTATATTTTTAACATTCAGATAATTAAACTAGCATTCAGCCCTTCCCCAGTAATGAGAAGAAACCAAACCAGTTTGAGTACTGCAGCAGTTCACATAGTTTTTTCTAATACTTCCCATACATAAAATCCCATTTCTAGTTAATTTTTTTGCATTGGTAGATATCTATCAAAATAAATCCTGTTATTTTATATATGAGAAATACTCTCTTACAGTAGACTCCTCTTGTGTGCTGCCACGGTTTAGATTCATATACTTCAGCAGCCCTGAGTTTTAAGAGATCATTCAAGACCAAAATGAACGCCAGTCAAGGTCTTAGCTTCATGCTTCACTACTTCCTCAATGAAGTGTGGAGAGGTCATGTTACAAAACATTCTCCTTTACCTGAACATTTTCATCGCCCTTCCAGTGACCTATTTAAGGGCTCACAAAAGTCAAACCTACAAACTGGCCACCTAGGACTAGTTATTTTGGGAAGATGCCTGACCAAATACAGATGCCTGCAACTGTGACTGTCACCAAATGCTCTCCACTGAGGTAAACAGTTCCTCTCACCAGCTGAATGATGGCCTGGAAGAGACTTGTTTTCATTACAGACAATAAAGGGAGCCTCTAGTAAGTAACTGAAACATGGCACCTCTTTTGCAAGGATTGAAATGCAGAAAGTTGTCCTGAACTGTGGACAAGCTTTCCAAGAGCGGCCTGTGACACGCTAGGATTGTTCAACTGTGGGGAACTGATCTGAAAACTCCACAGACCAAACTACTTATGGCAGCTCCTACTACTGACACTAAGCAACACAAACGCAATAAAGACTTTTTAAAACAGTCCCCAGAAAAGATGGATGAGATGTGAATCCCACCAGCTCCACCTGGAGAGTTTTCATTTTATTCTCCCCCAAGGAATGGGACAATAACCAGGAAAAGAGTTACCAGTTGTCAGAGCTAGGAAAAACCAACCAGGGGCAGTCTGAATGGCATCACAGAGGTGCACTGAAACACTGAACTTTGCAGAGTAACTGCCAACTAGCCCCAGCCCCATCCTCAGCAACCACTACCTTCTTCCCCAGCAGCCATGAAGATGACCAGTTAACCTTGTAAATGCAACAGACCCTCTGTAAAAGGATTCTCATAGTCCACTTGATGAGGGGACCAGGGAAAAGAAAAATCCAATGTGCATTTCAGACAGGTTTAAACAAAATCCATACAACCTAAGCAGCACAAATCTGGATTTAAGGCACCAAGTTTTTAAAGCAGTGACTGAACAGAAACAAAATCTCTGACATTTACTTTTTCCTCTCATACACCGCACAGTGTGCGACAGATGTGGTCCTGTAGGTTCTGTAAAGAGGGGAAAAAAATCACTTTCCTTAACCCTGTGCTGAAAACTTTACCAATCTAGCCTAGACTGCGGTACTGCTGCATTTACTTGCAGACTAGGCAAAGTTTAACATCACCCATAGGAAATGTGAAAGAGCTTCACAGGATATCCTGGGGCAGACACGAGGGGCTGAGGGTGCAGGGCTGTTCCCCAAAACATAGACTGTAAAACCAGTACAGCAAATGAAGAACTAGGAAAAGCTGTTTTGTCATGGATGTACATGAAGGGGATGGGGATGGGAGGGAACAGACACAGAAGGAGGAAGTTTGTCCTTTGTTCATGGAGACCAGAGAGGATATATATGTTGGTTTGTGGTTTTTTGTTGCTTTTGTGTGTGTGTGTGTGTGCTTTTTTTGTTTGTTTCTGTTTTGTTTTTTAAATTAAATATACCAGCAAGTAGTTAGACTTGCAATAAATGAAGAAAAGGATGATGTCTCCTGCTGTCTTGATCAAGGATATCACAAAGACTACTTGCATTCTAAACCATTTCAAAATCTTCTTTCTGAAGCCTTTTGATTTTCTAGAGCAGATGTTTAAATATTCTAAAGGCTATTTTTGCTGGTGTGACTGTACACAGTAAGGATATAACTGGCAGATGCAGGAATTTTTGCACCTAAGAATGTGGTATGTAGAAACAGAAATTAAAAGGACTGCACCCTTCAGAGTTTTAGTTAATCTCACCTGTTTGGGGGGAAGATCATAGTTTTGCTGGTGTTCTCACATCACTGAAACTTTTATGAGTGTTCACAGCACCAAAATAAGGTTAACATTTTGGGGAGAACTGCTGTATTTTCTAAACGCTCCTCTTAATACAACAGTACTGCAATCATACAAAACAGCACTTATTCCTAGTGTTAATGTACACATCAGCCTTTCTGTAAGCTGAAATACTGGTGTTATCCTGCACTGTTTCTTTAACAATAGCTGTATTTTTTTAACTGCATTTTATTATCTCCTGGCAGGTAGCAGCGCTGGAATTATGCCAGTTTTTGTTCAGAAAATTTTCCATTTCAGTTCAACAATCTTCTGAAATGGGATCCTATTCTCACTGATTCTCCTCATTAAATTATCCACTTATTGACACATTTTTCACTCTTAACATGGCAATAACATCCAGATCAGAGCAGACATACTATTCCCAAAGGTATTTTAGTATTCTGTGATTAGGCAAAGTTTTGCCAAACCATTATCTGATTCTGTGATTACCATTCAGCTGAACAATGTTTGATTCTTGAACCCAGTTAATGTGAGCAAAGTGCCTTGGAGCAGGGGAGCTTTGTGCACTATCCTAAAGACAATTTTTGGTAGCATGCATAAATTCTTGAATGCAAGCTTCAGATTGTGCATGAAAGCTATCCAACAGTTGTCTAAATTCTAAGCATTTTTGTCTGTATATGCAATCTCTATGCAAAATAAAAAGCTAACCAAAAGGGAATTAGAAAAGACTCAGGAGAAAGTATTCTAGGCAGCACACAAAATGAAAATGAGGAGTGACTTGGCAGGGAAGGAAAAACTGAAGAGGAAATGTGTGAGAGGGGGAAGGGAAAGCAGAGAAGCTGAAAGAACAACAAAGCCATGAACAAAAGACAGTAAATAGAGATGACAGAGAGAACAAGAGCAGGTAGATGTTATCATGAGTATGGCAAAAGAAGCTTGAGCAGGTGTTTGTATGGCCCAAGAGCTATCACTCCATTCCCAAATACTGTGCAAATAAACAGGAGTGGCACCTGCCTCCCCAGACCTCTACAAACAGAAACCCAGCCGGGTGCTCTTGAAGAAGAGGAACCCAAGACTGAAAGCACTGGAAGCTCCAGCCCCTCTCCACCTACATAAAGATGTTTAAGTTTGGCTTGCCTTCTGTACTCTTTGACAATACACAGCTTTTCTGTCAAATAAAAAAATGATGGAAGCTTTTCCATGTTGGAAGCTCATACTTAAATAAAATCTAATGCCAGACTAAGGCCTGACTAGGAAACAGAGAAAGAAGAGGCACATAACTGTTTTTAAGTGGTGTGAAATCACATTGTTTTTTCCTATCACAGATGAAGTTAAATTCTGAAAAATGACAAGCCTCACTCAAGAAAATAAATGAATATTTCATTCTCTATAGAAAGAAGACAGTAAAATGGCAACAACAGTATCTAACAAATAAAGACTGTATAGACTTACAGAGCAAAGACCTGAAGGCTTGATACAAGTCTTCCTGAACTCAGCGTGAACTTTCTATTGATCTCAGTTTATATGTATTTTTTAAATCAAGTCTGTAGAGAATTTTGGTATACAACCAATTCAGAACCAATCTACAGGTAGAATGTAGAAACAAAGCCTGAAAGGAACTGACTTGAGGACTTAACAAAAATCTCTCTTATCTCTTCACATCTCTCATACAGTTTTTTCTATGTGCATTTAACTGTCCCATGCAAATAGGTTGTTACAACAGAAGTACGCAATGTGACAAAAATGATGAACAGCCTTCTTGCCTTTGATTAGACATAAATACAAATACTATAAAGCGCTTACTTCATACAAAGAACAAATGCATATTTCAGGTGACATTTAACACCCAAAAATCACACCTAAATAGAGTCCATTACAGTTAAAAGGGGGAAAAAAGTAACACACATTATAAAAATGAGAGGCTAAGCTTGCGAAGTTGAGAGAGTTTTACAACAAAGATCTACAGAGTGGCATATTCCTTCTTCCCAAGTGTTGTAAGTATTTTTCCCTTATAACGCCTCAACTGAGCACTAGGTAAGTGTGTGCTTTGTCCCTCTGCCCTGCCAAAAAAGCAAGCTAAGTAAACACAGATGGGCTGCTTTTAATCCAGATACAGTAGACTTTAAAAAAGTATAGGATTTTCATGTGAAACTTGGCAGACATTTTCTTAAATAACTTACTGATATCTGTAAAAGAAGAATCAAATTATTGACCAATTTTCTTTTTTCTCTGCATGCCAGCAGTACTGCTTTCAGCTTAAGGGACAGTGCTGCAATAATGTTCCTCAAGCAGTGGACCACTCTTATTTCTTAAAGATATTTCCAAGTAGGTGTAGTATTGTGGCTAGACAATTGGTTCAAGAAGAATCCAAAATTTAATGGAGCAGATATAGTAAAGACTTCTCAAATGTTTGCTGTGCAATAGGAAATAATAAAACATCAGAATCCAGTAGCTGAATAATGTCTTATTTCCTGCCCGTAATTTTGAAGGAAGTGCAGTTGTGCTCTTCAAAAAAGTGGGGAAAGAGACAAAATATTCATGTGAACAACCCTTATACAAGATCTAATACAATTACAGAGACCAGAAATAAGTTTACAATTAACCAGCATCCCTACTGGTTGCCTTGTTTCTAGAATGAGAACTTTCCTCATTTCTATAAAAACCTGGGAATAGCAGCTTACATCAAAAACTTCCTGCTCTTTTCCTCTGTGGTGGGTTGACCTTGGCTGGTCACCAGGTTCCCACTGAGCTGCTTTCTCATTCCTCTTCCTCAGCAGGGCAGGGCGGAGAAAATACAATGGAAAAGCTCATGGGTTGAGACAAGGACAGGGAAATCCCTTACCAGTTATCATCACAGGCAAACCAGACTTGGCTTGGGGAAGATTAATTTAAATTATTGCCAATTAATAGGATAATAGGATAGTTCAAAACACAAACCAAAACTAAAACCACCTTCCCTTCCTCCCAGGCTCAACTTCACACCTGCCTCTTCTACCTTGCCCGTGCTGAGCTGTGCAGAAGGGTGGGGACTGTAGTCAGTTCATTACATGCTCTCTCTGCTGTTCTTTCCTCCTCATGCTCTTCCCCTGCTCCAGCGTGAGGTCCCTCTCACAAGAGACAGTCCTTCACGAACTGCTCCAGCATGGGTCCTTTCTGAGGGATGTAGTCCTTCAGGAACAGACTGCACCAATGTGGATCCCCTGTGGGCCACAGGTCTTGCCACAAAACCTGCCAGCAGCCTGCTCCAGCATGGTGTCTGCATGGGCTGCAGCTTCCTTCAGGGCACATCCATGTGCTCTAGCATGGGGTCCTCCATAGGCTGCAGTGTGGATATCTGCTCTGACATGGTCCTCCATGGGTTAAAGTGGGGAGCAACTTGCATCGCCGTGGTCTTCTCCATGAGCTGCAAGGGAATCTGCTCTGGCTCCTGGAACACCTCTGTCCTTCTCCTTCCCCACTGACCTTGATGTCTGCAGGGTTGTTTCTCTCGTATTTTCTCACTCCTTTCTCACAGCTGCTGCACAGCGTTTTTACCCCTTCCTTAAATCTGTTATCACAGAGGTGCCACAAACACTGCTGATGGGCTCAGGTTTAGGCAGCAGCAGGTCCATCTTGGAGCCAGCTGGAACTGGCTGTGTCCAAAATGGGGGCAGCTGCTGATGTCTTCTCACAGAAGCCACCCCTGTAGCACCCCACTACCAAACCTTGACAAAAAAATCCAATACATCCTCTTTAATTCCTGCTGTGTTTTCTTCAGATGTATATCAATCAGGCACAGTTGCTCCACTTGTCCTCCACATTTACTGAGCCAGTAACAGTAGCTGATCCATTTACAGACTTCAGTGTGAACCTTTGAGGCCCACAAACTCCACCCTGTTGCCCTCTGTGAGATAATCTATGCCACTAGAACCAAAAATGTTTCTAGGCCATTTCACCAGAATTAAATCAATTATTCATCCTTTCCACAGTACTCAAGCTATTTTTTTTTTCACAGTTCATATATTGCTTGCCTGTAAAATTAGTCCAAATCATGTTTTTTGTCTCTGGTGAATAAATTGCCTCTGCTGGAAACCTGTTTCTTAGACAGTTACCTGCAATGACACAGATCACTCCCCTTACTTGGTCCTTGAGAAAACACTTATTAGGACGTGGCTTTGTAATTAGACAAATAATTACAAAACTGAAATCGTAACTCCATGTTCAAAGCTCAGCTCAGAGGTGAATTCTCTCCTGTTTAAATAAAGCAAATTTTCCCAATCCTGACTTTAGTTTCTGCATTTGTAAAATGGGAATTACACCTTAAATTACTTAAATACATAACTATAGAATAACAAGGTTAATTACTTAGAATACACAAAAGCCTGTGTGAGTGAAAATCTACTGAACAAAGAACACAAAATCCAAGCTAGGTCAAAGAGAACTTAATAATGCAGTACTCAACAACAAAATATAACTGTGTCCAGCTTCTAGAGGAGAGACACTGAAACAAATCCAGTGAAGCTCCATGTAGACAATTATGGGACTGGAGCATCTGTTATAAGAGGAGAAACTGAGACAGCCAGGATTGTTTATCTGTGCATAAATACTTGATGGATGCAGTGAAGAAGACAGAACCAGAACTTTTAAGTAGTGCCCTGCTGAAAGGAAAAGAGGCAATGGGCAAAAACTGAAACACAGTAATTCACATTTAAACACAAGAAAAACTTATTTCACTGTAAGGGAGACTGAACCCTGGAACATGATGCCCATAGAGACTGTGGAGTCTCCATCCTTGAAGATACTTAAAACGCAAGTGCACAAGCTCCTGAGCAGCCTGCTCAGTTTGACCCTGCTTTGTGCTTGGGGGTTGGACTACACCGGAGGACCCTTTCAATTTCAGTGAGACTGCTAAAAGGCCTTAAAAAGCGATTTTCTTCCAGTGGACCCCCTTCTAATATCCTTCACAGCTGTTTAATTCATGTGCCTGTTCGTTTGGGCTTGTAAGTGATTTGTGTGTGCTTCTCTCAGCTGCCACATTTGTCACTAAAAATCTACAGTGTTTTATTTATTTTTATTTATTTATTTTGATTTATTTATTTTGATTTATTTATTAAAATTTAGCAATGAGCTTTAGTACTTTGCAGAACTGGACTTTGAACACACAGGGATCAAACTAGCACTTGCTGTGTTCCTTGAACACTTCCCAAAATGAGCATGAGCACTAGGAGTAAATGCGGCTCAGAGTCCCTCTCAGGATCAGAAATTCACTCCACAATACCACACCTACAGGTTGATAGATATGTATGGTACGTACCTACCATAACTATAGTTACGGTATAAATATATATATACACATACACACACAACCCCCAAATCCCATACATATACACAGATGTATACATTCATATATAACACACATGCCCCTCAGAAGAGCACGGAAAGATACTACACTTGAACCAAGTTAGGTGCAGAGTGCCTTAGCAACAGTGTGTCAGACCAGTACCAGTGAGTCACTGAAACATTTTTAAATTGGAGAAATTGGAAGCTGATGACACAGCTGAGGGCTCAAGTCAAGGAAACTTGACCTGAACAGTCAACAGTGGCTTCCTTCTCAGTGTCTGTGCTCTACAGCTAGTCACAAGAAGAGGCATGACAAAGCAGCACCACAATCAATGACTGGGGAAGAAGGCAACTAAAAATGAAAGCAGGTGCGTTTTGGTGTACTCAAGTAAGGAAACCAAGGTCATCCTGGAACAATGTATTATATATATCTTGTATGACTATCTTTCCTTTCTGCTTGAAAAAAGCCACAGACAAAACCATCATACAAGAATCCCCAGACAACAGTTTTCGTCACAAAACAACTGCTATGCAGAATATCATTACTTTTACTATACAAGGCAAGATAAATTTTATCCTGCTATCAAATGATAAGGATTTATAGCTCTCCATAATAATTTACTAGGAAAAAAGATCGTGAAATCAAAATACGAGTAAACGTGGCAAACCTTTAAGCCTTTCAACATCTGATATACCAGGAATTGGATTCGGTCTTCGGTTAATTTCTCATGCTTCATTATCTTACTCAAGTCTGTTCCCATAAATGGCATGACAAGGTAGCTTAAAAAAAAAAAAAGAGAGAGAGAGAGAAAAAAGAACAGAATAACTTAATTGTATGTTATATTTCAGTGATAATATTAAATTATAGATCTTTCCATTTACCAAACAATTCCATCATCATCCCCCTGCCCTCAAGGTTTCTCTGGTTTTATGTATTTTGATTGTCATGAAGAGGTATTGTTAATTATCAGAAGAGTGAAGATTCTGAATTAGTTAGAAAGAATCTAACCAAGATCCATGGGGTATTTCAAAGACACCTATAAAGAAAACAAAGACATTCACACAATGCTATGAACCTCACAATCATGACCATAGCATTGATAGCAGAAACCAAACTGCCTAGATAGTTCATTCAAATAGACAAGGTCAGATGTAATAGAAATAGAGATGATCGGATTAGAAGGCAACAGTAACTTCCATTAATTTTCATCTGGGATCATAAAGTGGGACCTTTGATACTTAGTATTGATAAGAGACACCAGCAACAGAAAGCTTGAGAACATCAAGCTAACGTTTCAAGGCTAATCTCTCAGGATCCAAAAATATTCTTTGCATTGTTTGTAGTAAATTCATCCTTCAGCATCTGTTCTTAAAGTCAAGTGTAAACACAGACAGAGCCAGTCACATCTGACACCTGAGGTCATCAGTTTTCCTCTTGTTATCAAGTATTATGAAGCATCTGCATGAGCAGATGCATTTTCATGAAAGGAAGAATTAGATGTGATCATTGTTTTCATAGCTACAAGTTTTATTATTGAGACTTAAAAGGATTTCCTCTGGTTAAAAAATGCAAACTATAATTCTGCTGATCGTTATTAAACTATTCATTTATTCTATTAGAATTGTAATTATAAACAAAACAGAAATTGACTATAGAGTCATAAGGGAGATGGGACACTGATTTAGTCACTAGGAATTATGGGTCATATTTTCAGCATTTCCTAGGTACTAAACATTTTTTCCCCACGACTTTGGGGATCAGGACTCAGGCTTCCAGTTCCAGCATTCACAAATGTGCTATCCTTTGGATACAAAAGAGCCATTTTATTCTGTAACTACATAAGGACACAGCAAATATGGAGAACAGAATGACATTTCTTATCTGTCCCTCAGTATAACACAGAAAATGTTACTCATTAACAGACCAAGTAATTTAGAAAATAGAGTTTAACTTCTTTGTTGATGTTCCTGACTGTTGAAAGTATACTAAGTTCTCCCCCAAATCAGAATTACTAAATACATTTTCCCAAAGTTCATGAATATTTGGAAAAAACAAAGACAAAAAAAGACAAAAAACCCCAAAACCTTTAATGACTGTTCTAGAAAAAAAAACCAGAGGTAAAAAGAGGTGGGACAAGAGAAATAGAGAAATACCTACGAATCTTTTCCTAATGGTAGGGACCTTCAAGCATTCATTAGGATTTTGCTCGCCTACCATCATCTGTACAAATCCCAAGGCTCTGGATGGATAGTGATTTATGTGAACAAATTTCAAATTAATATATAACCATTAAGCACTGTAAGGAAGAGGACGAGGACAAATAAGACTATTTTTATATATGTACAATTTGCTAAGTTTACAAATTCATGACTTCAAGTCTCTTACAGTCACATAGAGAGATGTTTAGGTGGGTGGAGAAACAAAATGTAAAAGAGAGAAAACTGACTCCTGAGTTTGAAAATGCAAACTTCAGTAATCATTTATGAGCAATGCATTGGAACAGAAGAGCAATAGGATCAAACACTATGGGATCCTCTCTAATGCTTAATCTACTTAAAACTTTGCAAATTTATTTTTATTACTAGAAATGTATTTACAATCCACAGCTGGAATCCTCAAATAAACTGAGAAGGTTAGGAACCAGCTTAATAATTCACTAATTGGACATTAGAGAACCATTCTGGCACATTCAGAGACAATGCACAGACAATGCAAGGAAGAGAGATGAAGGAGATGAAAAGCAGCTAGTAGAGTGAGCTTTAAATTGGTAAAGATTTGTGCATTTCTTATTTTGTACAGCATTTCAATCAGCTGAACTTCTAAAACTGAAGGAAGTTCAACACAAGTGTGAGCAGGGAAAAGACTGGTCCTTCATAAAGTAGATGAGACTTTGTCTTCAATCTTCATTAATACATTGAATGGTAGAGTAGAGGAGCATGAGGGCAGAGCAACAGGTTGAGTGGGACCACATTCCCCTCTAGACAGGAGGACTAGAAGTCAAGTAAGGAACCCCAAGTCTCAGACAAGACCAACCTTAGAGACTGGCTCTTGTGAAGCCACCCCCACCTTACTTCTGCTGCTTCTACCCACAAATCCTCATTAATTTGATCTTTATACAATAGGCCACAGACAACATCTTATGACTAGTCACCAAAAAGAAAGTCTCCCTCAAATGACCTGTTTGACTTTATTCACAGAAGCAGTTTTTCCACTTTTATTTTAAATGTACACACATCTACCTCTGCCCATCTCTAGCAATTTGCCCAACGTCTTGAAGGCAAATTTTGCTGTAGGCTTACCTGTGGCTGTTTCAGTTATAAAAATGTCCCTTCTACTTGACTTGTACCACCAGAACTTGAAGGATAATTTTAAGGTCCCATTTAAAACACAGTGCTTGAATGCTAATTACATACATGTGCATTTTGTTACATATGCTATATTAAATGCTAGCTCAATGGGCAATATGGACAATATCCTTTTTGGCTCACTGATCATTTTGGCCTAAATCATGATTATGAACACACAGTTTGTGTTTTCTTTACTTCATTTTCTACACTTTCCTGTCAGATAGCTTTCTTTGTTAACATACAAATATGCGAGGTTGGTTTTGAAACATAGCTATATTAGATGAAATCCAGAACAGCTCTATGAATGTAACATTAAGCCCAACAGGACTTCTGACTTCTGTTTATCTAGTGACTCCAATTCACAAGGACTGCAGCAGGATCCACAAGCAAAACAACTGATGTGCCAAATATCTTGCCTGATATTTTGCCAAAAGTTCAGGGAGACATATATGTCTGGTGTTAGAAATGATCAATATCCTGTGCTTTTTGGACCACTGGACTGGGAAGCCAGTCAGGAAGCACAACAGACCACAGCACAGATAGCCACTAAAAAAATTCAGCAACATCAGCAGTTTTTGATTAATCTTTGAATTAAGGTAGATCACACAGGAGACGTGTTGTGTAGCAAGAATCATGTTCAGCCTACTTGTTTGGATTAACAATCATCCTATTATTTGGACAATCTGGGCCCTAAGGTAAGAGGTCAGTACTTGAAAGGTGGAAAGGGCTGAAAGAAGTACAAACCTTCTAAGATAGGTAACTGGTTCTAAGGACAGTCTGAAAACCTCAGCCTATCAATTTTGAATTTGCAAGTTGCACGTAAGAGTTGTATTAAGATGAAATTCAGAAAAAAAAAAAATCCATGAAGCAACAATTTTGGAATTCTTCATTTAAAAATGCAACGATGCCCTGGTCCCGAACACAAACAACTCAGAACTTACAAATCATTGAACTTCTCCAGTGTTACATCTGGTGTGAACACATCCAATATTCCAATGACCTAAAAATGGGAGGGGGGGAGGAGGGGAGAGAAAAAGCATGTATTAATACTGATTTAACACAAAAAAATCCTGAACTGCATAAGTAGTGAAAAAATATTTTCCATAAACTTTTCCATAGTGATACATTAGTTACAGGCATAAAGATGGCAGAAAGAATACCTAAAGCAGTGCCTAGCAACACCAGGATTTGTTATGTGTAAATTTTATAACTTTGAGAGCTGCTTGACCCTGTGATAAAAAAAAAATAATTAAAAATATATTTACTTGTACAAAAAAGTTCAGAGGCTAACAGTTTTAGTTAAGAAGAGCGAGCACCTTTTAACTTGAACCAGACAATTTGGTTTACAATCTGAAGCAGCTATAAATGCTGTTCACCTAGCCAGGCCTGGTGCCTGACAATGAGGAACACTTTAAAAATCTAATTTCAGTAATAGGGTAATTTAGGTACATAGACTACAAATATCTAATTGGGAATATGGAGAAGAAACTAGAACTAAACTGTTTTTATAAAGAGTAAATTATCAAAAGCTTAACGTGATTTACTATGGCTTATACTTTAGGCTCTCCTTGAGAGTATTTTTCTGTCAAACAATAGCACGCTAACACTCAACAGAGAAATAACAATTTAGTAAAACAGATTTCCCTCCACAGTTTTTCTTACTAGTATGGTTTTCAGTGGAACTATACCAAGTGCTTAGATGCATTTATGGTAACTGTCAATGCTCCTCTCAACCCCATTAAACACCAGTACATTAAATATACAGAACTCGGTGCTCCAAAACATGTAGCTGGAGTTGTCTAAAACCAGACCTCAGTTTGGATGCTGCTTAATCCAGGCAATGCCTAAATAGCACAGGCTTTTACAGTTGCTTCTTTTCTACTTCTACTATTAATTCACAACCATTTCTGTCTGCTCAGAGGAAGCCTCCTGACCTCCGGACTGCTGGTGGTGTTTCCTAGGTACAGACTGCCATGTTGATAGGGGTGTGATGGGGTTGCTGGAAAGCAAGCTAATAACCTTTATAATCTTGTTCAGACCTATCTCCACAGCCATACAATTTAAGGACATCAGATCATACATCAAACTAAAACTGTATAAAATTAGGAATTGCAAGAAATGGGTAACAGTGTATTACCTTGTCTGATATTATCATCAGAATACTTAAAGAAAGACTGAAAAATCCACTTTGGTAACAATCAAAATGAATTTTGAACATTATGGATACTGCTCCACAAAACAAGAGTTCTTTAAAAAAAGTATGTGAATGTAAGGAGAAGCAAGAGAAGAAACGTAGAAAAAAAAATGCAAGAAAAGTAACTATACTTCCTTTATTTAAAGCTTTAAATAAAAATCTCCAGCTGTGATGAAATTCTTACTACATGTATTTTTGTCTTTTCCACATTCAGGAGGAATTACTAAGGTTAGCCTAGATATTATCAAAATGTGATAATGATGAACAAGATAGAAAAACTAATAAAGATGAAGACAGAAAATTACAACTTTTTTTTTTTGTAGCCATGCATATCTTTGGAAAAAATCACTAATAATACTTTCCCAAAACTATTATACGAAACTAATTAAATAAGAATAATGTGACAACCATAAATCAATAACTAAGCCCACAGAGGATGTGGTTATTATTTAAAGTAATACTTTCAGTGCTAACATTACAGAGAGAATATTTTTTCTACTATTTTTTTTGGAATTATAGTTTTACATAAGGTTTTCCATTTCTATGCAGAGGCAGGGAGAGAAGAGGATAAGAGAGGAATTAGGAAGATGTACAGGACAACAATGGAGCATAATGCAGCTCTACGGGCATTTCCTAAGGCAGCGTGTGTACACACACAGAGCACACACAGCCAGGAAAGTTGTGTGCTCTCCAAAGATTTCAGTATTAAAAAGAAGGCAAGTTAACATTTTAACAGTAATCTTATCCAATATGCACTTCTTTTGCTATTAAGCCCCACTTTTTCAGAAGTCCTGCTTGTTCTCCTCAAGGAGAACATAACCATGCCTTCATTTGCCTAAGCAAGAAACGTAAGAAAATAAACTCCATCACATCTGAATGAAGAAGTAAAAGACACAGGGGCATGACAATAAAAGAAGGGACCCAGCAGAGGATGAAATTTGGTTTATAGTTTCCAGTTTGGCCTCTGTACCACATCCCTCTCTGCACCAAGGCATTATCAGATGCCCACTAGAAGGCATGGGAGCATGAGGAACACATTTCCATGAACATACCAGCCCCAAAACACACTTCATGAAGTTCACTAAGATTTTACTGCTTCTCCATTCAAGTAAACAGAGCTCCTGGTAGTTACTCAATGCTGGCTATATACAATAGTTCTGAGGTAAAGCTGCAAACTTACAGAGACAAGCTTATCACGTCTGCAAATCCTCTGTGGTGGATACCACTGAGGCCAATGCTCAGCTCCCACTGCAGAGAATTTTAAATAAGGAACCACAAAACTCTTTTAACATGCCAAGGATTTCACAATGCTTCTTTTCTTGCTTAATGAAACAAGCTTTCTAAAAATCTTGAAATTCATTTTAACATCCAAAATAGTAAGACATACTAATAGTTAATCAATTTAAAAATAAAAATGAGGGATCCATTTCCTTTTCCTCAGTAATCTTTATTTAATAGCTGCACTTTGAGCTGATTTTCCTGTACTGGAACAGAATCACTAGTATTTCCATTTAGGTCACAGCTTTCTGCAGATATGTTAAGCACAAGGAGGTACAGGATAAAATAAATCCTCTGAGGAAGATACAACTCTGGCTACTTCTTCAGGAAAAGGAAAAGAACTGGACAAACTGTGGGAAACTCCCTCCTCCATAATATTATGGAAAATCCTGTGTCTGTCTAAAATGTTTTCAATTAAATACAATATTTGTAAAAAAATCTTATGATACTTTACATCCCAGGACAGACATAAGCCACTGTAAAACAATTACAAGAACCTTTTTTTTCCCATCACGTGGCCTATACAAAATGTAACAGAGGTATCTGTGAAACAAAGATATTCTGCGGCTCTATTTTTGGTGTTAATTCAGCACACTTACTGATACTATTAGGGATGGAAGCACAGTTGAGGAACAAATACAGTACACTCTTCAATGGCAACGAAAAGCATCTATGGAAACCAGCAGCAGCACTGCCCTTTCAGGATCTCATTTTTTTTCCCCATTTACTGTGCCAAAATGCAATTTCTCAAATGAATTAGCCCTCAAAGGATGTACCTTTTTTCCTACCGCCCATCTGACTACAAACCAAGAAGGATTTCTGCACCCTCCACTGAAGTACTTTCCTTGCTTGTGTCTCAAGGATAGAGTATAATACTGTGTCTCTCCCATCTTCCAGCAGAACAAAACCACAGTAACAACAAAACTACCCGTCTAGTGGTCTAACTTGTTTTCCACAGGTATGCTTTTATTCAATATATTTACTTTGTTGATTGTGTCTCTTCCTTATGAAGCCAGTGGAGGGTGGGTGGCAGTGTTTCCAGCCTTTCTTATCTTTATTGTCCATCTCCCCAGAAGACATTTATACAAACCACTCTGACCAACCTTAACTACTGTCACCAAACAAGTAACAGCTTTGTGTGGGTAAGGTAAGGTTGTTCCTGCTCTTCCCTTCTCAGCTGCTGCCTTTCCAAACAGTATTTCAGCAGTGGAGCACAACAGCTAAGAGCTCCTCATCTCTATCCTCCCCTGCACTTTCACGTCTTGGATTTCTTTTATTCAAGGACTGTTCCCCTGCTTTTCTGTACAGGAAAGCTTCTGATGCAAGCAGCAACACATCAATGAAAGACTCGGATCTTGTATAAATTAATAAGTAATGTAAGTTATGTTTCTTATGCAGTAAGTGCTGCTTTCTCTTGCGGATGTTACGCATGAAAACACAGCGAGGTTGAGCGGCTTTGGCACTCGGGCTACAAATGCAAGTACATTTTCTAAGAGAGATCCCCAGTGGGGTGCACTGAACTACATATTATGCTGCATTAAATTTTCTGCAGGATTAGCTTCAACTTCATGTTCCTGCACTGTTCCACATCACAGGGCACCTGCATCCTTTTACCATACTAAGAAGTCTCAATCTTTTTAAAATTTTAACTATCCACACACAAGGCTCGCACCACAGTCACGTTTCTTCCTTGCTGACTACTGCTATCTGACATGAGGGATGCCTGCTGACGGACTGGGAGCTGCTTTCCTTTTCTCCTGCCAGCTGGCACACCGGCAGGCACAAGCTGTACCCACCTGTGTCACCACACCCTTCTTTCAAAGGACCCATATGTAACACCTGGACAGATCCAAATCCTGCGGAGAGACACATCTTCATCTCTGGATTGGAAAAGAAGGTTTGGGTTTCAGTGCGGTCTTCTTTATTTGCACTTACTGGACTAAGTGAATCAGTCTGCTTTATAGATACCTATAGCTAGGGTGTGAACAAACAGCTATCAGCTAAATCCAGCCTAGGTAAAACACCTATTGACAGGTTTGTGAAAATAAGCAAGAGTGACAAATGATACCACTGTGTTGATTTATCAGCTCTTGAGTATCAAACTAAGAGACTCTGGTGTTTTGTTAGCTCCATAGCTTTGCTAAGCTTTCAGCCCACAGAAAACCAGCTAGGAGCGCTTCTCCCCTACATCCTTTTTGACAGCAATAAACTATCCAGTTATAAGTGAGTTTTTGCTTTCCTAAGGATCCCTAAGGAGATTTGCCATCCCCAGTCAGGATTCCCAAATTGCAGCTTACCTGTGTACCCAAAGAATGTGAATTTTTAGCTGGTGCAGTCCTACAGGACTTGCTGTGGGAAACCTCTTCTAACACAGTGAGCAAGCTTTCATCTGTAAAGGCATCGCTCATCTACAACTCCCTTGTTGGTCTGATTATGTGCAGTGCAGAGACTATTGCTCTGCCAATGCTCATGTCAGGCTAGATGAACAGCAAAAGGTGACAGCTTTAAGATTTTTCTCAGGTAGGAACGTAGAGCGCGCTGCTGTTTTCTCTGGACCAAACTCCTTTCCTTGGTTGACACTGTGTAGGTATAAATAAAAAGCCCAACTTTTTTTTTTCAAAATAAAGAAGTCAACAGAATTAAATACCAGCCAACCTCAAAGTGAAGGCCTGCATCATTCTCAGAAACAGGAATGTAGAGACACCACAATTTGGTGTCTGTTGGATACCTGAGTTCCTTCCAAAAGGGGGGAACAAAGCTACATGGTTCTTATAATGCAAAACACACACAGATCTTCAGATGTGGGAATACACCAGAGAGTAATTTCCACTCAAAGCAATGAATGAGAGCATAATACAGAGTACCTTTAAACAAGGTTTAAAGCAGTTGCCTCTTATATACAGGGTTTCCAGGAAGAGAAAACATCTGTAGACCATTAACCAACCCAAGAAACATTTAGCGGACATTTGTCAAAAACTTTATGCCAGAAATACATTCAGAATTCAAGTTGGTAGGACTGTGCCAGAACTCCCATAGGTGTGCTTATATGTATACATAGGTATATGCATATGCACACACATGATACACATATGTACCACACCGATAAAATCTGCACTCTGTTCTGACACAAGACATCAGCATGAGCTGCTGCTTTTCTTTTCCTCTCTCCAGTGCCATCTCTCCTTGCCAACTATTTTTCACTCCTGCTGGAAACTTCAACATTTCTATTAGCAAAATGGGAGGTGAGAAGGGCACCAGGAGTGGATCAGTACGATCCACTGTGCAGTTGTTTCAACAAAAGTGGGGATCATGGTATTACTTCCAGTCCAAATGCATAATAAAATCCAAGTTATTTGCCAAATGAAACTAAAGGTTCCGCGCCTCCCCTTACTTGTCTGGGTTTAGCTTTGCATACACAGGTATCTCCACTAATTTTAGAAGAATACACAAATGCGGAGCTATGCAAATGTTTGAGAGCCAAAGCCATATTTTCACCAGTTTTAGTTTTAAGCCAGACCCTCAATAGATAGTTTTAAGAGTCTTCACTTTCACTGAACTCAAAATAGAAAGAAACAGGGAACAAAAGCAGCACTACTGAAAACACTTTCCTGAAGGTAAACAGTCTGCTCTTCTATACAAGATGCAGCAGATACCAAAGAAATAATCAAGAGCTGCTAAAGCCGTAGTGGGATGAATACTTCAAACTACCATGAATAAATGAAGAAAAGACCCCAAACCCCAGTGCTTTCCTCATTATGCCTTAACTGGTTTTAATTCCTCATTTTCACACCATTCCCTCTCTTTTGCCATAGTATCTGTTTATGCAGCTACAGAGTGAGCCAACAGCTTATCCTGCTGGAAACTAACTGTCTGAGCAATTGATCTGCATTAGACTGCTTCTTAGGCAGTAGAAGTAACATCCTAGATCCTCTAAAATGAAAAGGCCTACCAAAAAGAAATGGATACCGGTGCCATTATGTAGAGTGATTTGTATCCTAATAGCCAGGTCTCGTCCTCCTCACAGGCAGCCTCTGCCCCATGGTCCTCAAAACCACTTCTTCTCTGGAATTGTTTGCAAAGGGTTGATGAGAAGTTCCACACTACCAAGTTTGCAGTGTTTCTATAGAAATATTCCTCACTACCTTTAAGTAATGTCCTGCTTGAGAGCCATCAGGAAGAGCAAATGTCTAGCATATCTAATGAAAGACGGCCATGCACGCAACAAGAGTTGCCTTCTCCTGAAAGCGCCTAAAGAGACAAGCTGCTCCGTTAATTAGCTTCCTTACACAGTAAAATACAATTCCAGTAAAATTCAGTAGGATGACTCCAGTATTTGTTTTTACAGGATTCCTGATGATCCTACAACCCTTCTGCATTAAGGAGATGAGTATATTCCTCAAAGGGTCTGTAATGAAGGTCATCCAGGGTATTAAGCAGAAGTTTTCCTTCATTTTCTTCACTGAAGCATGACATGCTGATGAATTATATTACTGTGGCACGGGTTTAATGGTATCTTCTTCTACCTTAATGGAGGATCAAAGATGCTATTTTTAACACAATGTGTCAGACCATTACAATTTCTTCCATCATTCTGAATACAGCATGAGGTTAAATAAATTATGATAATGTATTGTTACATGCTTAACACAACACTTCCCCAAAAGCTATGAACAGCAGAGATGGTCCATCAAGAGGTAATCACAGTGAAACAGATAAAACATCACACTCTTCATGTAATCCAACATCAAATGCATTGTGAGTATAGAAGTAATTTTGAAAGAAAAACACATCAGAAGAGCAAATTGGATGTAGTTTTAACAGAATCTTGAAACAATTTATATCCTGAAGTAGGAAAAAAGCAAGATGAAGATTTGTACAGGCAGATTAGTGCAACATTGCAACAACATCCCATGTCTAATCCATAGTGGCAATACCATTAGACCTGTCATCACAGACCACGTCCTCTACGTACTTAGATTACCAATACCCAAGGCAGAGGTAACAGTGGCAGCAATGTTTTATCCTGGTCTTTGAAATAATTACTTCAGTTTCGTTAATTTTTAATAGCAGTTGTATTTATAGCACAGTCAGAGAGAGAGAGAGATAACTGCTCGTTTATTGAACTGTACTATAATGTGTTAGTCAACAGAAAATACACTTCACTGTTCTATTCTACTATTTCCTTGTTATAAGGAGATATGCTCTCATCTGGGTGGGGCCCATTCAGAAGTCCATAGCCAGACCAATGGAAGCCATGATGGTAATGACAGAGAACAAGCAGCTGTCCTGCCGCTACTGTACATATCATTAAAGGTGTGCTCAGCATACTGTGGACCACTGATATGAGTGGGAAAGGACTTTACTGTCTGACTGTAAATCCAACTTTTGATGGAAATATGCAAAAAAGAGGCTCTTTGACAGAATGGTGGTGTGTCAAAAGCAGGGCTGAAAATCCTGATGAGGAGTGATACTGTCATTCCAGTTTAATTTTGGATGGGCGAGGCAGCTAAAGGAGTATTCTGAGATCAGCACAGGGACTAGAAATCCTAAAAGGCATTGTGGCTATTCCTAATTCACTGTGGGTGAAATGACTTGGACAGAAGGGTGTGAGTCTGGGATGGTGGATGGAAATTCTCTTAATGGGCTGTACTGCTATGTCAGCCTCATCACAGACGGGTGGAATAATCAGTTTCTGCCTCCACGGTGCCTGCAAATCCCTGCAGACTTACTCGGTCTTTGTTCTCCAATGACTAGATGCCATAATTCATGGTAAAACTTTTCATTAGTATATAGACCAGATTCTTCCTTCTGTGGCCCAAACTGTTTCCTAAGACTGTAAATTATTCCCCTCTTTCATATATATTGATTTGTAACTTCTACAGATTGTGCTCACGTTCCCCAGTGAGCACTTTCTTCTAGACTCTTTAATTATTAAATGAGTCCATGGAGGGATTCCAGAGTATTATCCTGAAGGGCACACACCGCATAAAAGCCGCCAGGAGTGGAAAACGCTACCCAACAGATTATTCTGGGAAATGGAAGAAAAATAATCTCAAAATTCTGCCCACAGTTAGGAGCTTGGCAACTGCACAAGCTACTCTGCTCCCAAATGTTATGTAAAGAAAATGCTGAGAGTATGAAAGCCTACACATGACACAGAAGTTCTCTGCAACACATACAGCAGAGGTTATGAAGCAGTTAATTCAAAAGAATCAAGTAAAATGATCATATGTATTAAAAGATTCAGACTAAAATGTTAACAGGTACACAGGTTCTCATGCCTAAAAAAAAAAAAAGGTCTGTTTTTTTCCTGAGCAGTCAGGATACCCCACAGATTATTCTCCAAAACAAACCTAGATATTGTTGGTACTTACAATGTTAATACTACAACATTAAATGGCAATGACTGGCTACTGTTACTATCAGTTTCTCTCATACTTGCTTTTGATCTGTTAGCTTTCCTTGGGGGCCATCTGAATTAAACTATGTTCTAATCTCCCACATTATTAACATATTAAACCACATTCTTAGGCATCATTTTAACAGCTCCCACCAAACTGTTCTGTTTTTTGGTTTTGGTTTGTTGTTTGGTTTTTTTACATGTATTCTTCATGAACAGCATTTAAAGCTACTGCTGTGATCCTCCAAGGCCACCCTGGGACCCTTCTCACCAGGAGTCCATGCTTTGATTCCACAAAAACTGCTTTCAAAAAAATGTCTTGTCATTTAATTTTTTCTTAAACCACTAAACAGTATTGGGACTAAGTATCTTTAGCTCAACAACACTTCTTTCTACACCTACTCTTCTTTAACTTTATATGAGAATCTGTGCAGAGCTCTGTATCCTATTCTCTCCTTCCCAGTAAAACAATTTTTTTTTTTATTCATTCATGAAATTTCCTGTTCCACATTAGTATGAAGCCAAAACTTTCAAATGCCTCATGAGCTATAAAACAAAAGGAACCCCCCTCCCCAAAGATACACATGTGCACCAGAGCCATCTTCATACAAGTTCAGAAAAAAGAGATGCGGGCACCAAGATCCACAGACACAGACCCACGCTCTGCACTCTCCTGCACCTTGCAGGAACATAGTGATGGAGATTGTAATTTCTGGTCCCTAACATCTTTCACTAGCTTTGAGCACAAATTCCACCGTGGTCCTAACCTTCCCCACCCAATCTTTCCTACAGGGAAATGGAGTGGTGTTTCCTACAGGATATTCTAGTTTGTGCAAACTGATGTTTGTAGATAAAGGACAGACAGACAAAAGCCAGACACACAGGTTTTGCCCAAAGGCTCCTGAATTTCATGCAGCTGCACATCTGCCTTGTCCAACTCTGCATAATTTTCTTTCTGATTTTAGGGTGTGTAAGCTGTGGCCTTGGGTGGGATATCTGCTAACAACCCAACTCACGTTTTCGTGCTTCATGTGTTTCAGGAGGCGCAGCTCTCGGTAGGCTCGTTTGGCAAAGAGTTCAGACTGAAAAGGGCGGTACAGTTTCTTAATGGCCACTTTGGTACCAGTTCTTCCATCGACAGCTGAGCTTTAAGGGAAAATGAAGAGTTTGGTGAGGGAGGACTGAAACGAGTGTAAATCCAGCCACTCTGTCGGTGGTGGAGTGCAGACACATGCTGCCCTGCGCTGCCCAACCCTCTGCCTGCTGCCTGCCAGGTACCAGAGGAGGAGACCACCTCCCCAGAGCACCTTGCCTGCAGCGTCCTGCGTCTAGTTTCATTCGTTTAAAAGGCTGCCAGTCCCTGTTATGGAAAGTAACCACTTTTCAAAAACTTTAAAGAGAAACATCTGTGGACGAAGAAAAAAAACCAACCCAACCAAACAAACAAAAAACCCCACAAAATCCAAAAAGTCTCCAACAACACAAACCCAAACCAGGTGCCCCGTCCCAAGCGTTATGGGGACGGTGCCACTCCGAGGGAACCGTATCCCCCGGGCCGGGGCCGGCCGCCGCGGGCAGCGCTCCCCGGGCCAGGCTGGGCAGGGCTGGGGGAGCGCCGGGCAGGGCTGAGGCAGCGCCCCGGGCTCTGCTTGCTCTGGGGACGAAAACATGCGTGGGACGGGACGGCAGGCGCTACGCAAAGGGCCGAGCTACCCCGGCGGCACCGCCCGCCCTCCGCAGCCCGCCCCG